>VMDO01030397.1:0-21365 GCA_007922755.1 Pedetes capensis | reverse complement strand
AAGTAAGTGTATGTTATTAAAGCCACTCAGTCTGTGGTATTTTGTTATAGCATCCCAGAAAGACTAATATAGACCTTATCAACACTTAAAAATTTATGTATCATAGGATACAATCAACAGTTTTAAGTCACCCACGAAATTGGAGAATATACTGAAAATCATACATCCATTAAGGATTAATGTCCAGAACATATAAGTAATTCCTAGAAATTATTAAAAGAAAACAGGGTAAATTTAAAGTGGACATTTCTCTAAAGATCAAATATAAATTAGTATCAGGTGCATGAAAAGATGCTTGATGTTGCTAATTATCAGGGAAATGCAAATCAAAACACAACCAAATATTGCTTCAAAACTGTTAATATAGCTTTCACTAAAAAATAAAATAAGATAGCAAATGTAGACAAGAATATGGAGAAATTGGAACTCTTGAATCCTGTTGATAGGAATGCAGAGTGGGGCAGCCATCATGGAAAATAGTATGGAGATTCCTAAACAATTAAAAATAGAACTACCATATGGTCCAACAGCCACACTCTGGGTCTTTATCCAAATGAATTGAAATTAGGATCTTGAATTAAGATGTTCATATTAGCAATTCTATGTTCATTGCAATATTAGACACAATAATTGAGGTACAGAATATATGGAATAGAATATTGTATAGCCATTAAAAAGATGGAAATTCTGTCCTCTGTGACAACAAGGATGAACCTAAAGGACATTAGGTGAAACAAACCAGACACAGGAAGACATAATATTGTATGATGTCACTAATATGTGTTATGTAAAAAATTAAACTAAGAAGCAGAGCATAGAATGTTGATTTCCAAGGGGTGGGATAGTGGAGAATGGGAAGTTATCGTTAATGTATAAAGATTTTCCTTTTGTGATGATTAAAATGTTTTGGAGATGGATAGTGATAATGATTGCACAATAGCGCAAAAGAATTTAATGCCACTGCCAGGTGTGGTGGCACACATCTGTAATCCCATCAATTTGGGAAGCAGAGGCAGGAGGATTGTGAGTTCAAGGACAGGACATCCTGCATAGTTTAGTAATACCTTGTCTCAAAAAAAAAAAAAAATTGGCAGGGGCTGAAGCCCAGTGGTAGAGCACTTGCAAATTACATGTAAGGCCTTGAGTTCAACTTCCAAGTACCATACACACACACACACACACACACACACACACACACACTCACACACACTCAAATTTGATGCCAATGAATTATATACCTAAAAGTTGATAAAGTAGTCAATTTTAACTTATATATATTTTACTACAATAAAAATTTTGAACAAAAGAATAAATCACTCCAATGTTGAACCTTTAAGAAAACAATCCATCTTCTAATTGAGATAAAGGTCGGAGGGGTGGCTTACATTACACTTCATTGAGAGTAAGCTCTCTCTATTTTTAACTCTTTGCTGGATAGATGATGGAAGTCTTTTGGGTCTCAGACTCATTATTGTTCCCTTGACACAGAGGGAAGAACAGAGATTTCCCCACATTTCTCCAAGAGCTAAACACCTAAAACTGACACCACTGGATAGTTCACTACACATTTCAAATCCCTTTCATCATTCCATGGATGGATGAGACTAAAATAGTGCTTAATGCCATTTCCCTTAGTTTGCAAAGAAGCAGAAGTAAGGTATAGTGCTGATATTTGACATTTGATTTTCTAAAATTAACCAACCATCCCACCACCCAATTCTTTCCAAAATAACAAAAATTCTCATCTCATTTCCACTTCAATCTTGTCTCCATCCTTAATTTGGAATCCTGGCCTGCATTTCTTTTCCATCCTCAGATACACATTTTCCCCTTTTGGCCCATTTGTTTTCTCCAGTTTGACCTTCTCACTCTAGCTGTACCCAGCAGTAAAACCGTACATTTTTCCAAGTTGAGCTGGACCTTTGCAACCCCGTAGTCCTCTTGTACTGCTCTTTAGCAACTCTTTTTGACTATTTGAATGAGCCAAGTGTTCCCCGCTTTGGGGCACTTATACATGTGCTTCTATTGCCTTAAATGTTTTCACCCACTCTCTGCCCAGAGTGAACCCATCCTCATCAGTCTGTTCTCAGTTTAAATGTCAATTATATAGAAAAATTTCCCCTTACCTTGTTCCTATCATTTCTAAGTTTTGCTCTTATTTTACAGTCTAGAAGGTCATTCTCCTTTATAACAAATCATGGTTTGCATGTATGTGCTTTATGATTGTTTTGTTATCATAGAGAAAAAAACTTCATAGAAGAAGGGGCCGTATCTCTCTTACTATAATTTTATCACCAATATATAGCACAGGTTCCAAAATAAGCTTTAGTCAAATAGATGAATGAAAAATATAAATGAGTATCAGTTTCATCCAACTTATCTAGCATTGTCCTATCTCCTAGGGAGACTTGGACAGCCCTATCTTTCTCCTGAATATTCTAAGTTCCATAATGTGGAGCCCAATATTTCCAGAATTGGGCAGAGATGCAGAAAAAGATAATGGTTAGATGATTCCTACTAGCTATTGGTAAAAATATCAGGAGGCTGATACATGTACATTCATCTGATAATCATGTTCTTGATCCCACCACTTGAGTAAAATGGTAGGACTTTCCCTGAATATGGTGCTCCCCACTCATTTAATACAATGTGGCCATCGCTGAATTTATGCTCTAATATGTTATTGATGCTTATTTTGATCTCTTTTCATTGGCTTCCAATATGTTTTGTTAGGGAAGTATGTGGTAGTTGTACATATATAGTTTACCTAGACACCCTTCTGCAGGGAACAAACTGAAATCATTCTTTTATTTCCACATATCAGAGAATAATTAGAATACCTACAATCTTGAGTCTGATTTCATGTAAATCTTGGGCATGTTACTTCAAGGAAATTTTACTGTTGTTTAAAAATTCATATTCTGGGAAATATACCTATAATGACATTTTACTATGTCACTATGAATATATTAATTCATCTATTTTAGATGTTGCCATCCTGCAAAACAGCAGTCTCCAAGTCTTTTACATCAGTTATACAGTTGTTCACCTGAGAAGTATGACATGGCTACAATTTTGTCAATAAGTTGTGCAATAAGTTACAGTTTATCATCCTATCTGACCCTTTAAACAGGCAATCTGTGATTTGCTGCAGCATCACTTCTCCCATAAAATTACAGAATATTATATCTGGAAGGAACTTCAAATCCTAGTATAATCCTTTTATTTTACAGTTGAAGTTGCTGAGGCCAAAATGACACACTTACTCTAAGACAAGTGATACCAGGATTCTACCACCACAGAATGGCTATCCTATTTAGTACTCCCTGGATATCCCCAAAATGTCTTTCTAACTTCTTTCCCTTGGCTCTATCTTCCCTAACCCTCTCAGTTATCTGTATCTCCCATTCTCTTCTACTTATGATATTTTTCAGCAAAGTAAGGAGTAGAATTATTCTCAACTTTTTTCAAAGCTAAATGCACAGTAGCCTATGAACAAAATGAACCCCTTTGAGGACTAGGCCAGAGGTCCCTATTGACAGCCATAACTCGCTCCCAACACCTGACCATTTTGATCTCTACACATGTGTTGGGGAAAGCTAGACTCAAACCCGTGACCCTCTGTATTGTGTGTTGCAACTGGATGCCCCAACACTGCACCCTGGGAGACTGAAGCCAGGTAACAGAGTATCACGCACAGGAGTATAAAACAAGGGAGGTTAATTTACAGGGATAGGGAAGGGGTAGGTGGTAGGGACAGGGAAGGCAGATGGGAGAGGAAGGCACTCAGCTGTAATTCCTGCCACTGGGGAAGGGATTCCCAGTGGTTGTTGCTCATCCAGTCTGCAGACTTCAGTGCTTTGGAGGCCCTGAGCTTGGCTCTCAGAGGCTTGCCTTTTGAAGCACTTGATCCATTGGTTGAGGAGGAGAAGGTAAAGACCCAGTGGACACAGGCAGGCAGGCAGAGGTGAGTATGAAAACAGGTCGGTTGAAGGATGAAGGCAGGATGAGGGTAGGCTAAAGGGTAGGTGGGTCAGGAGAATGCAGGGCTCTGGTCCTTATGGGACCAGAGAACAGAGTGAGCCTTCCTTAGGGAGTGTTCAGGTAGAGCTGTTGGGCTCTGGAGTCAGGAGCTTTTGTCCCCTTAAGCCAACTGTCATCCAACTGTCACGGAATGGCAGCTGGCCAATCAGGAAAGGGCTCGTGGGTAGCACAAAGGCAAGGGCTTAACCAATGATGAGGCAGATGCGGCTCAGCCAATCAGGCCTCGAGGAAACCTGAGCTGGCAAGCACCATCTTGGCCCACTCGATGGGAGAGGGGAAGAGTGAGGTACCTGGATGTGGGGGAAGGGTCAGTTGCCTTGGAGGACAGAGTCCAGTCTTCCAAGATGGTTAGGCAGGCCCCAGAGACCTGCCATGTTTGGGTACTCTCTATCCCCCTGGGAAATCCACAACATGCAGGCACAAAATTTCAGTAGCTATTTCATGCCAAAGTTAGGCCCTTCATGACAACAATTTTAAGGACACTGTAATTAAGTACCAGCTTCTAAAGTGTCAATGGTCTCATTCCAAATTTACTTAAACATAACCCTATGAGCAGATGTGGAAAGGGGCCTACTGCTGTCAGAAAATGACTCTGAAGAGATACAAAGCCTAGATTGACTTTATCCTGAGAGAGATTAAGAGGAAATTTTAACTTTATAAAGAATACTGGGTGGGTTACCCAGGACAACCTAGACCTAAAGAATACTGAGAAAATCATCTCTCCTTTCTCTGAAACCTAAGATATTCTTGTTAAAACCATAAGGCCATAACTGTACAAGTGATTACATGCTAGTGATAGAATTTTGGCATCACTGTAGAGATTAATTCACCTAACTATATTTCCCATTGCCAAAAATAAAATAGTGACACTATCTCCTGCTGCGGATCTATCTATTCATCTATCCAGATCAGGAACATTCACTGACTGTTGAGTAGGTGATATGCCAATCACTGTGCAATGTTCCAGCGACATAACAGACATTAAATCTCCCAAAGCTAACACTACTGGTAAACTCAACAATTTTTAATTTTATTTTTTATAGCTTTACTAAGGTATAATTGTCAAAATTGTGCATATTTAAATTGGACACTTTGATGAGTTAATATATGTGTACATTGTGGAATGATTGTCAAAACATGTCTGATGAAAATACCCATTATTTCACATAGTTACCTTTGATGTGTAGTGAGAATACTTAGGATCTACTCTATCAGCAATTTTCAAGTATATAATATATTATTATTAACTATACTTATTGTGCTATAACATTAGGTTTTCAGAATTTATTCATCATGTAAGTGAAAATTCATACACTTTGATCAGTATTTTCCAACTTTCTCCACTCTTTCACCTAGTTAACCACCCTCTATTCTCTTGGTCTTTAAGATATTCTGATAATAGTCATTCTAACAGAAATGAGGTGATACCACAGTGTGTTAATCATTTGCATTTCCATGATGATTAGTTACATTGAGCATGTTTTCATATATCTGATGACCAGATATGAAAAAAAAACATTGATTCAGGTCTTTTTGCCCACTTTTTAATTGCCTTATTTGTTTTATTGCTATTAAATTGTTTGGCATTAACCACTTATCATGCATATAATTTGCTATTATTTTATCCCATTCCACAGGTTGTCTTTTCACTCTACTGATTGAAAAAGATATGTGCAACCTCTGGGCGGATGGCATATTAGGAGCAGTTTCCCTGGGCCTGGTGCCATGGGCACATCTATAATCCCAGCCAATCAAGAAGCAGAGGTAGGAGGGATGCAAGTTCGAGGCCAGAAACAGCCTGTATAACACAGCAAGAAGTGATCTTAAGATAAAAAATTTAAAAAAGGTCTGAGAGTGCAGCTTAGTGGTAGAACACTTGAAAAGTATGTGCAAGGGCCTGGGTTCAATCACCTAGAACTTTCAAAAAAAAAAAAAAGGAGAAGGAAGAAATAGTCTCCCTATAACTCTGAGTGAAAAATGCCAGAGTAACAAAGAATAAATTCAAATTCCAGTAAAAATAAAGAAAAGTCAAAGGAAAATACAATAAAGGGGCTATCACAACCAAAGTCACACAGAAAAATTGACTTTGGGACAGAAAGAAAAAGCATATGCCCACATGCCAGCTCTAACCCTGGCAGAACAAAGGGAAACTCCATCTCTTCCACAAAAATGTGAACTTGATTTCTGTGGCTATGGCAGATCCTGGTTGGTAAACACCTAGACAGAACTGTCAGGCAAATCAAAAGAGCTGATAGCAATATAGATGCTTAGATCCCCCAAACAACCTCCATTCCTCAGGGCTACCTCTCAACTGTGGAGTTAGACAAAGAACTAAGAGAAGCCAAGATAAAATGAGGCAATTAAACCCCTATTTGCAGATGATATGAGCCTACACCTAAAAGACTATAAAGACTGTACCAGAAAACTCTTAGATCTGGTAAGAACCTGAAGGAAAGTAGCAGGATACAAAATCAATATTTGAAAACCTGTAGCATTTATATATATTAATAATGAATATGATGAGAAAGAAATCAAAGCAACAATCTCCTTCACAATAGCCTCAAAAAAACCTAGGAATAAATCTAACCATGGAACCAAAAGACCTCTATAATAAAAACCTCAAAACACTAAAGAAAGAAGTTGAACAAGATACTAGAGGAAAATATCTTCCTGGTTCATGGATCAGAAGAATTAATATTGTGAAAAATGACTATACTATACTAACAAAAGTGATCTACAGACTCAGTGAAATCCTCTCCAAAATTTCAATGATATACATCACAGAAATAGAAAAACAACCCTAAAATTCATATGGAAGCACAAAAGACTCCGAATAGCCAAAGCAATCCTGAGTAGAAAGAGCAATGTAGGAGACATCACAATATCTGATATGAAATTGTGTTATATTGCCATAGTAACAAAAAAGCTGCCTCATGGTGACACAAAACAGATACTAATATCAATGGAAATGAATAGAGGACCCCCAGAAATGAATCCACATAGCTATTGCCACCTGATTTTTGACAAAGGTACTAAAAGATGTATTGGGAAAAAGATAGCCTCTTCAACAAATAGTGCTGGTAAAACTAGATATCCACATGTAGAGGAATGAAAGTAGATCCATATCTCTCACACTGTACAAAAGTCGATTCAAAATGGACCAAAGACCTTCAGGTAATAATGGACATGCTGAAACTACTCTAAGAAAATGGAAGGAACATACTTCAACATATAGGAATAGGCAAGTAGTTACTTAAAAGGCTTCCAATGGTCCAGGAAATACTACCAAGAATGTAAAAATGAGACTAAATGGAATTTAAAAACCTCTGCACAGCAAAAGAAATAATTGGTAAAGACAGAGCCTACAAAATGGGAGAAAATCTTTTCCAACTATAAATCTGATAGGGGATTAACATCTAGGATATATGAAGAATTGAAAAAAATAAATGCAAAAATCCCCACAAATAATCCAATCAACAAGTGGACAATAAAAATGAACAGACAGTTCTTAAAAGAAGACATAAATGGCTAATAAATATATGAAAAATATAAATATATAAATATATGAAAAAATGTTCAATGTGCTTCACCATTATGGAAATGTAAATCAAAACTACAATGAGATTAAATCTTACCCCAGTAAGAATGACTGTCATCAACAAAACCAACAACCACAAGTGCTGGCAAGTAGGCAGGGAAAAAGAAACCCTCATCTACTGTACTGTAAAGTAGTACAGTCATTATTGAAATCAGTATGGAGTTGACTCAGAAAACAAAAAATAGAACTGTCATATGATACAGCTATACCACTCCTGGGTATATACCCAAAAGAATCTAAGTCATCATACCAGAGAGACCCCTGTACTTCCATGTTCATTGTAGCACTATTCACATTGCAAAATATGGAATTAGCCAAGATGTCCATCAACAGATATGGCTGACTACACACACACACACACACACACACACACACACACACACACACACACACACACAGCTGTTTTAGGCCAGTTGGTAAAATGCTGCTCTGCAGTCTGAGGACCCAGGTTCAATTCTCAACATTGTGAAGATGGGAGAAGGACATGGCAGTCCACTCTCGAAGCAATCTCTAAACAGCCATTGGAAACCCTATGAGAGTCACTATGAGGAGTTGGGGCAATTCCTTTTCCCTACTTCATTTCTCCCAATCACTTAATTGTGCTGACCATCTCAGTATCTTGGGTAGGATGAGGAAGAAATGGGCCTCGTGGGGAGCATTCCACATAGCTTCCAGAGCCAGGACCTCATCCTATGCTCTCGTTATCCTCCGTGGGAGAAATCTTAAACCAAGATTCTCTTTTGTCACTGACATGTGCCACCTTGGAGGGCAGATGTGAGGGGGACAAAATGAAACTGTTCTACTGATTCTCTTCAATACATCTACTCTAATTTTTATTTATTTATTTATTTATTTATTTATTTATTTTTTGCTTTAAAAGTGTATTAGAACTTCTGCACTAGACTCCTGGACTCACACCAAGGTACTCTTATTTATGGGTAGTTGCCAAAACCAATGCTTCTGAACAGGGATGATAGTAGAATGCTCCTATTTTGTCATCTTTCTGATATCATGCTGAGCAAAATTATTAATTAAATAAAGATATTGAGTGTCAATATTCATCTAAGGATATCTAACCAGATCAGAGGATTCAAATCTCATTAAATATGACTTGATAAGACTTCTTAAGAGTGCATATCAATGCTAAAAAGGAGGAATGAAGGAAAATGTACACTTTACCTGCCTCAAATTGTCATCTAGTCCTACCCTTGCGTAAAGATCAATCCTCATAATAGTTATCTTCCTCAAAATCTTATTGTGTTGCATTCCTGCTCATGAACTTCTATTGGCTCCCTGTTGTGATACAATTCTGTTTTAACTTCTAACATCAATGTGAAAGAATCTTCACAATTTAGAGCAAAACTTTTTCTATTTTTATATTCTGTTATGTGTATCTGCAGACACTGACCAATGACACATTTCTCACTCTCTTTCTTTTATACATGGTGTGTTCTAGAATGATGCTCTTCCTCAACCTTCTCCTACCTATAAAACCTGGTTTCTTTCTTTCTTTCTTTCTTTCTTTCTTTCTTTCTTTCTTTCTTTCTTTGGTGGTGTTAGAGATCAAAGCAGGACCTTGAATATGCTAAGCACCTATTCTACCTCTGAGCAATGTCCCCTGCCTGCAATTATTTTTCAGTACTGAAGAGTTGAACCCAGGGCTGTGCACATGCTAGCCAAATGCTCCACCACTGAGCCATACCCTTAGCCCCATCTTTTTATTTTGAGACAGGGTCTCACTGAGTTGCACATGCTGCCTCTGGTCTTGAACTTGTGATCCTCCTGCCTCCACCTCTCAGGTTGCTGGCGTTATAAGAGTATGCTACAACACCCAGTTTCCAACTGCAATTGTTAAAAGTTTATTGCAACTTAGTTCAAATATAAATTTCTAGATAATATTTTATGGCTGCTCCAGGTTCCTTTCCCCACATAACAAACTCTCATGCTGTTGTTTTAGTGCAAGGCTATTCTGAGGAAGCCTGGAAAGGTAAAAGGTGCCATGCTGTGCTTACTGAAGATAGGTAAGAGTTTATGTACCTTGATTGCATGAGAAATTCAAATTTTGTGGTCTAGAATATAAGGGAAAGAGTTAATGACAAGACCATGTGGAATAAGAAAGTAGGGAGACTAAGGGAGATAAGAAATATTTGGTACTAGCCCAGGCCCAAGAACACCATCCTGGGACCTCGAGATGGCCCCAGTGAAGAGGGAGGGAGGGAAAGAGGAAACTGCCTCCAAGAGAGCTACGGAAGTGGTCCAGATTGACCCCACCAAGGAGGTAGTGGGAATGTAGCCACTTGGCTCCTGACCCTCCTCCATACCAGGTCAGACTCCAGAATTGCAATCTCTCTTAGCAAGGACTTTCTTTCTGGCTTCCAGTCCTGAGTCTAGCCATCTTGCCCTTCTCTTGCCCCTGGCATTCAGGACCCCAGGCTCGCTACTTGCTCCTACTTTCTTGCAGAACTGGAGCTGGTAGCACCTGACCCCATCTGCCAAATTCTCTCTTCCCAAAGTGCTCACACCGTCGCCTTTTAAACTCTGGACTTCTTGTCAAATAATAATATGGCATACTTGGCTTTTTTTTTTTAAGATGATTTCTCACTATGTAGCCCAGGCTGGCTCTGGACTTCATGTTCCTCCTGCCTCAGCCTCCCCAGTGCTGAGATTAAAGTCATATGTACCACACCTGGACTGTAATTTGCATCTTTTGAGTAATTATTGTGTATCCAAATATATAGGACATTTTCACACATGCTTTCTAAAGCTTTAAACACCCTTTGAGGTAGGTAGTATTATTTCCATTTTACACATAAGGAAAACTGTTTAAGCAGTACAAAGTCACACAACAGTAAACAGTAGATTTGAGATTAAGAACTCTGGTGTTTAATTCCTGAACCATTCATTTATTCATTTGTCTTTCTTGTTCATTCCATATAGTTTTCCTTCTCTGTGTTAGGCATTGACAATATAAATTAACCCCAACCCAAACCCAAACCCTGAACCCATTCCAGCTCAAGTATTTTTGGTTGTATAAACAAATAATGATACTTATGCAGAGGTTTAAACCCTATGTGTAGGTCACAGGGCTTTGAACCAAACCTGAACACGAACCCTGAACTCCTTCTGGATCATGCAGTTTTAAAAAATTTTCTAAACCCAAACCTGAACCCAAATTTGTGAAAATTGGGTTGAGATTCATCTTCTAGTGATTATTTTCGTACCATTAACTTTTCAAAAATAGAAAAAAAGTTGAAAAAAAATTCATCTTTCTACAAATAGGTTTAAATTTTAAACCCCAACTGAAACCAAACCTAAATGTTTTAAATTATAACATACTGAACCCACACCTGAACATGACCTCAATTTTTCACAGGGTTGAAGCACTGGAAGAAATCTTTCCATGAGCAGAGCTTTCTATGTTCACAGTCTTCCAAAGAGATAGCTTTCACAGGAATGGTCAAGGAATCAAAGTGAGCTTCCCTCTATCACATGGTAGGCACTATATTCATTACTGTTTCTACCACTGATTTCAGGGTTTGGTTCTCACAGGCCTTGCTCTATTGTGCTTCACTTTATTGCACTTTGAAGATACTGGGTTTGCTACAAATTTAAGGTCTGTGGCAACCTTGTGTGGAATATCTATCAGGAATATTTTCTAACAGTGTGTGTTTACTTTGTGTCTCTGTCACATTTGATAATTTTTATAATATATCAGATGTTTTTACTATTATTAATCTGTTACAGTGATATACATTTGATGTTATTTACTGTTACTATTGTAATTATTTTGGAGCCCCTTGAATCATGCCCACATACTATGGCAAACTTAGTCAATAATATTGTTTGTGTTCTGATTGTTCGACTAACCAACCATTCTCACATCTTTCTCCCTCACCCCAGGTCTCCTTATTCTGTGAGACATAATGCTACTGAAATTAAGCCAATAACCTCTAAGTGTTCAGGTGAAAAGAAAAGTCATACATGTCTCATTTGAAATCAAAAGCTAGAAATGAGAAAACTTAATATGGAAAACATGTAAAAAATCAAGACAGCCCAAGCTAGGCCTCTTCTTTGACAGTTAGACAAGTTGTAAATTTAAAAAAAAAGTTCTTGAAGGCAATTAAAAGTTCTATTTCAGTGAACAAATGAATAGCTAGAAATTGAAAAAGCCTTACTGTTGATATGGAGAAAGATTTAGTGGTTGGGATAAGAAGGTGAAACCAGCCACAACATTCCCCTAAGTCAAAACCTAATCTAGAACAAGGTCCAAACTCTCTTCAATTCTGTGAAGGGTGAGAGATGTGAGAAGGCTACTAAAGAAAAGTTTGAAACTGGAAGAGGCTGGTTCATGAAGCTTAAGGAAATAAGTTGTCTCCATAACATAACAGTGCAAGCAGACACTGCAAGAGCTGGTGTAGATGCTGTAGTAAGTTGTCTAGAGGATCTAGATAATCAGGAAAAGAGGCTAGACTAAACAGATTTTCTTTCTTTTTTAACATTTTATTTTTCTCCTTTTATTGCTAAGTGAAGGTGGGGTACAGAGTAATACAGCATTTTCAATGTAGATTAAAAACATCATTTATAAGAAGATGCCATCTAGGACTTTTATAGCTTCAGAGGAAAAGTCAATAGCTGGCTGCAAAGTTCCCAAGCACAAGCTGACTCTAATTAAGGAGCAATGTAGCTGGTGAAATTAAGATGAAGCCACTGTTCATGTATCATTCCAAAATTTCTTGGGCCTTTAAGAATTATACTAAATGCCCAAAAGAGAAATACCACATGTTCTCAGTCATATGTAGGAGCTGAATAAAACTTCAAAGGAAAAAGTCCTATATATAAATTGGAACATAATAAAAAGCTCATGTAAACTTAGCATAGAAGGGACAATTTAAGGAGTGGAAAGGAGGGAGGGATCCAGCAAAAGGAAAAAATGATAGGAGAAGATGGGAGGAGGAGAAGGGCCAACGAGGAGTGAGGAAGGAGAGAGAGGTCAACCTCAAAGTAAACAGCCCAACTTTAATAGTTTGGAAAATAATAATAATAATACCAATAAACCAAAGGATGGCAATAATGCAAACAGACTAGATTGCTCATGTAATACTGCTGAGAATGTAAAAAGATAGATCACTATAGAAAAAAGTTTGGACTTAAAATCAGGATACATGTATATAGATAAATATCCCCACAAAAAGACATACAAGTAGAAAGGAGGCCATTGGTTGGGGGACAGGAATGGGAGAGGAGGGTCATGGGAGGGAAAGGGGAAAGTTATGTGAGCAATGTACAATGAAACACATATATGGAAATGTCACAATGAAACACACATCAGAATGAAACCCATTAAGTGGTACATTAAAAATTTCCAATAAAGAAAAGAATTATACTAAATCCACTCTGCCTGTGCTCTATAAATACAACAAAGTTTGGATGACAGCACATTTGCTTGGAACATGAATTACTAAATATTTTAAGGTCATTGTTGAGACCTACTGCTCAGAAAAAAATCCTTTTTAAATATCACATATCACTGACAATGAACCTAGTCACCTAAGAGCAATGATGAAAATGTACAATGAGATTAATTTTGTTTTCATGTCTTATAACACAACTTCCATTCTGCAGCCAATGAATCGAGTAATTTTGACTTTCAAGTCTTATTACTTAAGAAATACATTTTGCAAGGCAATAGCTGCCATAGACAGTAATTACTGTGATGGATCTGTACAAAATTGAAAATTTTCAGGAAAGTTTTCACTATCCTAGATGGCATTAATAATATTCCTGATTCTTGGGAGGAGGTAAGAAAGTCAATATTAACAAGAATTGGGAAAAACTTGATTGCTACCCTCATGGATGGCACTGAGGAGAGTTCACGACTTCACTGGAGGAAAAATTACAAATGTAGTGGAAATAGCAATAGAACTACAACTAGAGATGAAGCCTGAAGCTGTGGCTCAATTACTACAATCTCACAGTATATAAGGAACTGCCTCTTACAGATGAGCAAAAAGTGGTTTCTTGAGATGCAGTCTACCCCTGGTAAAGATGCTGTGAACCTTCCTGAAATAACAACAAACAATTTCTAATATTACATAAACTTAGTGGAAAGTGCACTGAACTTGAAGGGAACTCATAATTCTAACATTACAGAAACTTTTTAGAGCATTAAAAAGGAAGAAATAATTCTAATTCATTTTATGATGCTAACAAAAGCTTAATACCAAAACCTAATGAGGAATATATATGAAAGGGAAATTAAAGACCAATCTTCGTGGGAACATCGACACAAAGCTTCTAAGAAAATATTAATAAAACAAATCTAGCCATGTATAAGAAAGATCATGTCCAAGTTGAGTTTGTTTTCACACATTTATAATGTCACATCTGTTACATACCAAGTTTGCATATATATGTATATACATGAATTCTACTCCTTTACCAGTAACGGTGACAAATAATATTTAGGAATTTGATAACAAGGGCTAAGGGTGTAGCTCAGTGGTCTAGCATTTGATAGGCCCTGAGTTTCATAATCAGCAATGCAAAAAATACAAATTGATAGCAAAAGGTATGTGAAAATAATTATATGGCTTTGTTCATGTTTAAAAATCTGTGTCATAATATTTGGTTTCCTACTGCTTAGAACTTGCAAAAGAACCATAACCACAGCCAAGCATGGTGGCACATCCTTGTAATCCCAGCCATTCACGTAGTAGAGGCAGGAGGATCACAAGTTCAAGGCCAGAGGAAGCATGTGCAATTTAGCGAGACTATCTCAAGATAAAAATTTTAAAAGTGGGGCTGGGTGTGCAGCTCAGGGCCACTTGTAAAGTATGCACAAGGTCCTGGGTTCATTTCCCCAGCACCAAATTAAAAAAAAAAATGATATCCTCAGTGGGTAGAGCGCTGCAGTCTCTGAGGCCCCGAGTTCAATTCCCAGCACCACAAAAATGGGAGAAGGGCCTGGCAATCCACTCCCAAGGCAATCCTGAAGCACTCAGCCATTGAAAACCCTGAGTGTCGCTATGAATCGGCTACCAACTCGACGGCACCTAACAACAACAACAACAACAACAACATCCATTTGCAATATATTCAGCTATTCACATCAATTAATGGTTGAGGTACCTAGCAGTGTGTGCTGTTCTTAGCACTACGCAGTAATGATTTAGTTTTGGCATCAAAATCAGATAGCTAAATACTTAAGAAGGAGGAAACAGGACAATATAGAGATGACCATATTATTTCAGTCATACAAATAAGGTGTATAACTAAGAATTAGGTGGTCAGGATGTTAAAGGAAAATGTACAGCTTTATGACTCATTTCATCTGATTGTATTGTCACAAGCATAGAATATCGTATCATTGCTTAAAATTATTCCTTGGATGAAACTCTAACATTTTATTGTGCTGCATCAGTCTAAAATGGATGTGAAATATTATCAGTAATTATTATGCCATACAACATGCATGACTTCACATGGAATACTATTTAAGTATATGAACTTATTTTATTCATATTGTTATTGATTCTAAGGCATATTTTCTTGGTGCTCCATACTATACTATGATGAGTATTTTCCAGGTATTCAATGTTGCATTATATTCTTGATGTCAAGATAATTCATCATTACTTGGAATCACTTTTGATTAGTTCTCAACAGAACTCATCCCCAGTGAAAGAAAATCCCTAACTTGACTTCCTGACACATTGTGGGGCTTTGTAGGTGAAGTTGTTTGGAGGCAACATGAAGTATATCCAAAGTAAAGAATGAATTCACAACCAAGATATCTGTTGAGCCACCTGAGTTAGCCAATATATACTGGAATAAGCCTGAAGTTGCTCCAGCTCTGAGTAGCCATATTGACACAATAAAGTATTTCATTAGGTATTCAAATTTCACTATAAAATATTATAATGTAGGACTTAGAGTTTCCTCTTTCCTCAGTTCAGCAGCTATTCTTTATTATGCTTATACTCCATTGTGACTAAAATTTCTAAAATGCATTTATCATGAATAATATCATATGAGGAAGTCATCAAACATTTTTCTAAGCCTGTACATGATGTAGATATTCCAAGGAGTCATTTATGTATTGCAAAAATGGAAATGAAGGGATATTCTCCCTTTCTTCAATGATAGAAACATTTATATACCAACAGGGGCAGGGGTTTTGCTCAGTGGGTAGAGCACTGCTCTACACTCTCTGAGGCCCTAGGTTTGAGCCTCAGCACTGCAAAAATGAGAGAAGGACATGGTAGCTCACTCCCACAACAATCAGCCTTCAAAACCCTATGAATAGCAGAGAAGCACTGACGTAGTGCCGGGCATGGCATAGTGTTCGGAAATATTTCATTCTGTTGCACATAGGGTCACTAGGATTAGGAACTGACTTGACAGCACCTAACAACAAAAACAACAACAATGAGAGCAACAACATATACCAACAGATATTCTGTGATATATGTTAGATTAATGTAAGCACCAGTTGCTATAGTGGCTCAAAAGAAGGAAGTACTTTTTTTTTCAGTGCCAAGGATCGAACTCAAGGCCTTACACATGCCAGGAAAGTGTTCTACCACTGAACTACACCCCAACCTCTGAATTATTGATTTATCTGAGAGAAGTTGTCATGAAAGGATTATCTGTAGTACTTTCACTGAGTCTTAAAATACTATAATGAACTCTTCAGTTGAATAGGTAAAGATACTTCATACAGAAGGATTAAAAAGATTAGAAGGCAAAAACTATGTGAGTTATACAAGGACCTAAAAATAAGTCTACATAACTGTGGTATGACATGAAATACAGATATATTCCGGATGTAAATGATATTGTAGGTGATGCTAGGAACTTTGGATTTGTATCCTCCCTTTAGGTGAGGTGGAGTCCCTGAATGATTTCGAATAAGACAATAACATGGTAAGATGTGAATCTTAAATAGATGTCTGACTGCTAGGTAATGAATGTGTCTGAAAGAGGAAGGAGTGAATGCAAGTAAGACAGTTAGGGAGCTAAGGAAATAAGTCCAGAAAAGATAAAATCGTGGTTCATTCTAGGATGGTAGCAGATGGTAGGGGTCACAGATGGAAGTAGATGGATTAAAGACATGTATTTTGAAGGTAAAGTCAGCTAGACTAGGTGATTGCCTGAACCTAGGTGTGAGGTAAATTATAAAGAAAACAAAAGTTCTATGGATATTGATGTCATTAATTAAGTAGGGGATAGTGGAGAAAGAACAGATCATGAGACGTTGGGATATAGGAGAAATCAAGCAAAAATGAGCTGTGGTTTAAGGAACTCTCTAGTCCCTGTGTGTGTGTGTGTGTGTGTGTGTGTGTGTGTGTGTGTGTGTGTGTGTGTGAAGATAACTCATTCTAAATCAAGGAAATCAGTACTAAGCCAGCAGAGATTTGAAAATTGATCCTCAGAGACAAAGGATAGCATCTTTCTGACGACTGTTTTGACAAATAAAAATCTTTGGTTCCAATAGAAACTGAAGTAAAGAAGCCAAAATATTATTAAAGGCTAAATTCAACTGGTGAGATGAGAAAAAAATGCTCACTCTATGCAGGGCAGGAACTCCTTCAGAAACTGCTATGCAATTTGGTAAATTACTACTCCAACATATACTTGCTGCTGATGTGATAAGCTATTACGTAAGATATAGATGTAAAAGAAAGTTGCAGGATGGAATCAAAGAATGGAACAGAAAAGAATGAGCTCAGAGCATAGACAAATGTCAGTTGTATGATGTAATGGATAATGTTCTGCACAGACTCTGGAGTCTGATTACCTTCGTTCATGTTTTGGCTTAAGTAAATTGCTAGATATAAAACATTGGATAAAGTACTATTTCCTTGAGTCTCAGTATCCCTACCTCTAAAATATTTCATGACTATCTCTCATGGTCATCTAGAATGGCATTTAATATGCTAAGTATAGCTAGCATATTACTACAGCATTCCCTATGAACTTAGATAATGTGAGCTTTTATTGCTGTTGATGGTTGAACCCAGGGTCTCAGAAATGCTAAGCATGTACTCTACCACATAGTTATACCCATCTAATATGAGCTATTTTATATTCTAGTCAAATATTTTTATTGCATTGAAATATCTTTTTAAAAGGAAACATATGGTTATAGTGGCCAATTCAAGTGACATATGAGAGAAGAAAAAGAGTCTCCCAAGAACTAAAACTGGACAATTAGAAACTTAAATTACTTTCCATCTCTCAGAGGTTTATTAGATCTCTTTTTATTCTCCTTCTTTTTACAAATCTCCATTCTTCTTCCTCTGAATATTGGTTTTTCTTCATCATACATCAGAGTTCAAGATGTCCTAAGGCTTAACCATTGAGTTTACATTACCTTTCAACTCAGTAGCTCATAACTGCAGATTTCCTGCAGCACTTCTGGTGTCAAATTGTGAGAGAAAATCTGATCGGACAAAGGATAGATACTTGGATCTTGATTTGTTCAGCTGTTTCTTAGTGGGAGGAGCCATAGAGAGAGCACTTTAATCTACAAGGCATTATTTCTCCAGCATATAGGCCACATTGATTGACATGTCAAGTCCAGACTTTAACATAAAATTACACTCTTGATGAGCTGAGGATACATGATTTTTCATTTAATTAAGCCAATGGCAATGTCTTGCACACTCTAGTAATGCCACTTTCTGAGCCTTTGTAGGTAACACCATCCCTCCATTTTCTACTACAGCCAAAAGTAAAACATTTTCTCCAAACTTCTGGAAGTAATCTGCTTAATTATCTATTCTTTCATTAGCTTCTTCTAACAACTTGGGTCCTCCACACATCTGTGAGTTTGCCACACTGTGGGGGCTTGTGTGTTGCAATGAGGCTAAAAGCTATGTGACTGGTACTTCAGATATGAGCAAGGTTACCCATCATGGACGTGTTTCAGCTGAGCTTCCAGACTAAGACAGACTAGGGAGGAGGCACCGGCAAACCACTCCCAAAACAACTTGCCATTGAAAATCCTATGAATAGCAAATAAACACTGTCAGATATAGTGCTGGAAAATGAACCGCCCAGGTTGGAAGGCACTCAAAAGACTACTGGGGAACAGGTGCCTCCTCAAAGTAGAGTCTATAATGATGACGGAAATGGAGTAAAGCCCCAGGGTGCTCAACTTGCTGATGTGACACGACTCAAAATGAGGAGAAACAACTGTAAACATCCATTAATCACTGGAACATGGAATGTACGAAGTATGAATCTAGGAAAATTTGAAATTGTTAAAAGAGAAATGGAGCACATAAACATTGACTTTCTAGGCATCAGTGAGCTAAAATGGTCTGGCACAGGCCATTTTGGGTCAGACAATCATATAGTCTACTATGCTGGGAATGACAAACTAAAGAGAAATGGGGTTGCATTCATCATCAAAAAAGACATCTCGAGATCTATCATGAAATACAATGTTGTCAGTGATAGAATAATATTCATACACCTACAAGGAAGGCCAGTTAATATGACTATTATTCAAATTTATGCACCCACCACTAAGGCCACAAATGAAAAAAGGGAAGACTTTATCAGCTTCTGCAATCTGAAATAGATCAAACATGCAATAAAGACATACTGGTTATCACTGGAGACTGGAATGCAAAGGTTGGAAATAAAGAAGAAGGCTCTGTAGTTGGAAAATATGGTCTTTCTTGGTGACAGAAATGAAGCTGGAGATTGCATGATAGAATTTTGTCAGACCAATGACCTTTTCATTGCAAATACATTTTTTCAACATCATAAACGGAGACTATACACATGGACTTCACCAGATGGAACATACAGGAATCAAATTGACTACATATGTGCAAAGAGACGATGGAAAAGCTCCTTACAAAAATCTCAAAACAAGACCAGGTGCTGACTGTGGATCAGACCATCAACTTTTCATATGCAAGTTCAAACTGAAGCTGAAGAAAATTAGAACAAGTATATGAGAGCCACGGTATGACCTTGACTATATCCCACCTGAGTTCAGAGACCACCTGAAAAATAGGTTTAATGCTTTAGACACAAATGACAGGAGACCAGAAAAGTTGTGGCATGACATAAAAGATGTCATTCAAGAAGGAAGCAAAAAGTTCTTAAAAAGACAAGAAAAAAGAAAAGACCAAATTACATGCCAATAGAGACAGTAGAACTTGCCCTTGAACATCCAGCAGCTAAAGTAAAAGGAAGACACAATGAAGTTAAGGAACTAAACAGAAGATTTCAGAAGGCAGCTCGAGAAGACAAACACAAATATTATAATGACATATGCAAGGAGCTGGAGGCAGAAAACCAAAAGGGAAGAACATGCTCTGTGTTTCTCAAGCTTAAGGAAGTGAAGAAAAAATTCAAGCCTTGAGTGGCAGTAGTGAAAGATTCTACAGGGAAAATATTAAATGATGCAGGAAACTTCAAAAGAAGATGGAAAGAATACACAGAGTCATTATACAAGAAAGAATTGGTAGATGACCAACCACTCCAAGAGGCTGCATATGAAGAGGAACCACTGGTGTTGAAGGATGAATTGGAAGCTGCCTTGAAAGAACTGGTGAAACACAAGGCTCCAGGAATTGATGGGATACCAATACAGACATTTCAACAAACAGATGCAGCACTGGAGGTGTTAACATGTTTGTACCAACAGGCTTGGAAAACAGCTCCTTGGCCAACTGACTGGAAGAGATCCAGATTTGTACCTATTCCCAAAAAAGGGGATCCAACTGAATGTGCAAACTATCAGACAATATCATTAATATCACACACCAGCAAAATTCTACTAAAGATCATTCAGAAGCGACTGCAGCAATATATAGACAGGGAATTACCAGAAAATCAAGCGGGATTCAGAAGAGGGCGGGGAACTAGGGACATCATTGCTGATGTCAGGTGGATATTAGCTGAAAGCAGAGAATATCAAAAAGATGTCTATCTAGGTTTTATTGACTATGCAAAGGCATTTGATTGTGTGGATCACAACAAATTATGGATAACACTTCGGAAAATGGGAATACCAGAACACCTAATTGTGTTCATGAGAAACCTGTACATGAACCAGGAGGCAGTTGTTCGAATAGAACAAGGAAACACTGAGTGGTTTAAAGTTGAGAAAGGTGAGCGTCAGGGCTGTATACTTTCACCCTATCTCTTCAGTTTATACGATGAGCAAATAATCTGAGAAGGTGGACTTTATGAGGAAGAACGTGGCATCAAGATTGGAGGAAGACTCATTAACAACCTGTGTTATGCAGATGACACCACTTTGCTTGCTGACAATGAAGAGGATTTAAAACATTTACTGATGAAGATCAAAGATCATAGCCTTCAATATGGGTTACGACTAAACATCAACAAAACAAAAATCCTTACGACTGGGTCAGCACACAACTTCACAACAAATGGAGAAAAGATTGAGGTTTTCCAAGATTTTACTTTGCTTGGCTCTATAATCAACACCTGTGGAAGCAGCAGTCAAGAAATCAAAAGACGCATTGCTCTAGAAAAAGCTGTGGCAAAAGATCTCTTTAGAGTATTGAAAAGCAAAGATGTCACATTGAAGACGAAGGTGCATCTGACTCATGCCATGGTATTTTCAGTGGCATCATATGGTTGTGAAAGCTGGACATTGAACAAGAGAGACAGAAAAAGAATCGATGCTTTTGAATTGTGGTGCTGGAGACGTCTATTGAATATACCATGG
>VMDO01030396.1:0-21391 GCA_007922755.1 Pedetes capensis | reverse complement strand
ATGACTTCGGGGAAATGTCTCAGCTTCTCTTAGATACAGACATGTTAAAATAGGTAGACAGAGGAGATAGCTATGGTACAGGCATTGAAGATTAGAGAACTATACTATGTTGTTTTAGGAAAAGTGACTGCTTAAAAGAAACTGCCTATTACTTGCTGGTGAGGTTTGTTAGGGTTTGAATCTAAAATGTCCACCAAAGGCCACAGTTTGAACGTTTGGTCCCCCGGTGGTGCTGCTGTGCTGAGAGGCTATGGAACTTTGGAAGGTAGGTTCCAGCTTGCAGAGATGAGTCCTAGCTTTGTGGAAGTGAGTCACTGGGAGTAGGCTTTTGGAGGTTTCATGTGGGCGCCCAGTTCTGGTAAGCTCTCTCTGCTTCTGATCACCATGATGTGAGGTGTTCCACCACAGGCCCTGTTGCCAGCTGCTTTACCATGCCTCCTGCCAGTATAGAGGGTGATCCTGTAAACCATGAGCTCGATAAACCTATCCTTCCCCCCTAAATTGCCTGTCAGGGATTTTGCCACTCTTATGCACAAGCTGAGTAATACAGTAGAGAGGAGGTAAGTCAGACTGGATTCCTTACTAACTTGTTGAATATTATACTAGTTTAGGTAGAATTTAACCACATTCTGCTGATCAGATGGGCAAGGGATTTGAGTGAGAGAAGGGAAATTCTGGAGAAAGATTAAAGGGGAGGGGCAGGAAGAGGTGGAAGAGATGCTAAACTGTAGGGCTGGGACTTGTGAGATGAGAGGAGGGAAGGAAGAAGGGTTGGGTAGTAAGAGCACAGACATCAGTACAGTTCTACAAAGATCTCAGCCAGGCCAATGAGAAGTCTCTAGGTAAGAGTTATCCTTTAGGAGGGTCTTGAATTGAGCAGGAAGGGACAGATCTCATACCTCACACTGCTCAGTCATTGGCCAGGAGCATTGTAGAAGAGGCACGGTGGTAGCATGTATGCAGATGGCCTGAAGACATGGCACCTGATCCCATCTATTGACTCTACACCCCTCTTGAAGGAGACATGAATGGTGTAACTTGATGGTTACCACAGATAGTTCATGAAAGCAACCATGATCATGCTCCTTCTCTTCAGTTTGGTTTCACAGTAGTCTCTTGATTCTATAATTAAATTGTGCTTAAGTACGTTTCTTTAACATTTTAGAATTTGTTCCATGGGAAAAAATGTTTTCATAATGAAAATTTGCTACTTCCTGTTTGTCAACATAGGGCTGCAACCTGACAAATAGATGGATCTATCTTTTGTCAACCAGATGATGAAAGACATTTAAAGCATAAAGAGAATGGAATGAGACTCCCATTCCTTTATCCTTTTCTATAGTCTATACAAAGTAGAGAGCTAAAGTAGGTAGTCAGGTAGGTTTCATGGATGGTTGAATAAGTTTATTCTGCTCTTTACTTATTTGAGTTGGTTATTTAGACTACTGATGGTCTCTGTCAGACTTCATGCCTCTTTTTTCTTACGTCCTGAGTTTGATTTGTTTGTTCATTTTAGTAACTAGGAACAGATGATTATGACACTCAAAAGAAAAGGTAAAATCACAGAAGAATAATGTTGTTTTTGTGTTTAACAAATCTTCAAATTAATTTCTTTCTTTAATTTAGCTATAAAATTTAACAGCATACATATCTGTGTAGGTCAACTTTAGGCAGATGAAGTCTATAGCTAGTAAGACAGAGTGTATATACAGCTCCTGAATTCAGGAAGCAAACTGATCAAATATCTGAAATTCCCATTTGGTGATTTATAGTGGTCTTTATTTCCTACAGAAATAGCTAAAAAATATTCACTTTTATTTTTTGGGGGGTGGGGGATTTTTATCCAAATTTCTTCCAGTAAGAAACGTATTTCTTATTATTTCCAATGCCGCCCAGATCTCAAAGGAAGACAAGTGATTGTCGAGGTCACCCTCTGTTTGAAGTCAGACCAAAATAAAGGGACAGAGAAAGGAGGTCCAAAGAATGTAGTGTGTGTGATATGGATTGTGGTAGCCTTATGGGTTGAATTGTTTCCCCCCAAAAGATATGTTGATGTACCACTCTCAGGTACCTGTGAATGTGACATTCTATGGAAATGAGGTCTTTATAGATGTAATCAAGCTGAATGAAGTCATTTGATGCATCCTAATCTAATCTGACTGGTAGTCCTATATGAAGAGGTAATTTTGAACAGAGAGAATGCCACATGATGATGGAGGCAGAGATTGCACGTTATGCTGCCACAAATCAAGGATCACAAGAAGAAGAGGCAAGGATGGATCCTTCCCTAGAGGTTTGGCAGGGAGCATGCCCTGCCTGAGCCTTCATTTCAGACTCAAGACTCCAGAACAGTGAGAGAGCAAGTACTTGTTTTATGACACACAGTTATGGCAACTGTAGGAAAATAATACAGGTAGTATTTCAAAGGGAAAGAGAGAGAAGCTTGCACAGTGGCAATGAGAAAAATATATGTAATTACTACTTTTAATTTATTTGAATTGGTAATACATGGATATGCTAAATATTTATAAAGGTGTAAAAGAGTACACAGCAAAATCATCTCTCACTATACTTTCTCCCACCTATCCACATGTTGGGAGAAGGCCCTGGCAATCCACTCCCAAGGCAATCCCGAAACAGCCATTGAAACCCTGTGAGGGTCGCTATGAGTCGGATACCGACTTGACGGCACCTAACAACAACAATCCACATGTACCCCAGATGACATTCACTGTTGCAACTTTCTTGGGTATCATTTAAAAAGTATGCAACACATAAAAGCGTGTAAAATTTCTACTTTTATTTCCCATATCCTTGAAACAAATGACAACATACTATCAACACATTTTGAACCTTGACTTTTCCACTTACAAGGTATTTTGGAATTTTTAAATATTAACACTTACAGGCCTGCAGCGGCATCTGATCCTGTCAGATCTCGGAAACTAAGCAGGGTCGGGCCTGGTTAGTACTTGGATGGGAGACGGCCTGGGAACACCAGATGATGTAGGCTTGGGAGAAGGACCTGGCAACCCCCTCCCAATCAATCTGCCATTGAAAACCCTATGAATAGCAGAGTAGCACTGACAATAGTGTTCCACCTGTTGTACATAGGGTCGCTATGAGTTGGATACTGACTCGACGGCACCTAACAACAACAACAACAACAACACTTACAGAGCTACTATGCAATAGGAATTTTTAAAGCTGAGCTATGTATGGGCGGGGATTTAGCTCAGTTGGTAGAGTGCTGTGCTGCAGTCTCTGAGGACCCGAGTTCAATTCCCAGCACCACAAAAATGGGAGAAGGGCCTGGAAGTCCACTCCCAAGGCAATCCTGAAACAGCCATTGAAAACCCTCTAGGGGTTGCTATGAGTCGGGTACTGACTTGACGGCACCTCAATAGATAGATAGATATGTATGAAACCAAGTAGTTTCTTTCTTCTAATTTTCTGTTGCTATCACTTGTTAGTGTACCACATGGCCATGTATGAATACTTAATGCCACCACATTTTATAAATTACCTTGTGCCAGGCACTGTGTAAAGTGGTTGACATATTTTATTTAACTTGTTTTTGGGTGGAGGTAGGAGGATTAACAAGAAAGCTTCAATTTCCTTAGCCTAAAGAACATAAAAGAAGTATTTACTATTGGAACAGGATCAAGTTCCATTTGTGCTGTAGGTTCCTGAAAAGAATCAAAAAATGGAAATTTTTATAGGTTGTCATGATTACAGCCAAATTGCCTCAAGGTAAGTTTAATGTTAAAATACTTATCTCTTGTCTTTTACTCATCATTACTGAAAAACATATTTCTTAGGTGTTATACATCTAATTTTTTTTTTTTTTTTTTTTGTACTGAGCTTATGCTTAGCAAAATAGAGCCTGGTTTTGTTTCCAGAATGCTCCTAACTAGGCTCATAACAACAAGGGCACATATGTATTTTTTGCAGAGTTTGTGAGCCAATGACATGCATAACCCAGTGTGCTTCCCTCAAATTCCTATGACTGTTATTACTGCTCATTGTTCAAATATGGGTTCTTTGGAAACTTGGCAGCTGCCATGTGGATGGATGTGGAATGTTGTCTATTATGGGGAAGCAGAGGGGAGTCTCTGTGGCATTACTGTCCCCCTGCAGACATGGACATGTGGACACTGTGTGTCTTCTAATCTGCTGTAGAAACACAGTGACTAGCCTATCTTTCCAGAAGCACACCAAAAGACCTCTGTTCTGAGCACAGAAGTCAATGGTGGGGAGCACTCTTTTCTGTTTCATTTGGTTATATCTTTGCTAGAGACATGTGGTGGTAGGGGCTGATGGCTTTCTATTGGCACTGTAGCTGTTGTTGTTGGGTGCCGTTGAGTTGGTATCCAACTCATAGCGACCCTATACACAACAGGCGAAACACTATTGTCAGTGCTTCTCTGCTATTCATAGAGTTTTCAATGGCTGATTGTTTTTTGGGAGTGGGTTGCCGGGTCCTTCTCCCTAGCACTGTAGCTAGGGAGTTTATATCCAGCCCCTGTGTAGCTAAGTGTGGTAGGTAACCACGTTCTGGCCAATGAGATCTGGGTGGAAGTGATGTGGGCACTTCTAGGTCATACCCTTAAAAGAAGAGCGTGAGTCTTTCCTGGCTCTTGACCTACATTTCTGATACAGGTGTGATGTGTGAATAGGAGCTGACCTTGGACTCAAGAGGGAAGCCACAGGTTGAGGTTGGCAGATCCACTACCACCCTGGGATAGTCGCCAAGGGATAAATAAACCACTGTCTCATTTAAGCCTTGTATTTTGGGTGTACTCTGCTTTCCAGCAGATTGTATTGTGCCCTAAAACACCCATATACCTGGGGACCTAGGCTACTCTCTTTTTAAAACTATCTTCTGGAATCAAATATTGAACATACAAATGACTAGTTATAAAGCAGTCTGTAGTCTAATGTTGCAATGTATTTTCTTGTCTTATTTATTCAGTTATTCTGTTTTTCAGAAATGTCTATGGCTTAAAATGAAAAGGGTTATAATCAAGTTGGTTATAGCAGTATTTTTTTTTTTTTTTTTTTTTTGCGGTACTGGGGGTTGAACCCAGGGCCTCGCGCCTGCATGCTCTGCAAATGCTGGACCACTGAGCTGCACCTCAGCCCATTTTTTTTTTTTTTTTACTTTTTGAGACAGGGTCTCGCTAAGTTACGCAGACCGCCTCTGGTTTCGAACCTACGATCCTCCCGCCTCCGCCTCCCGAGCCGCTGGGATTACAGGCGTGCGCCACCACTCCCAGCCCTATAGCAGTATTCTTTGAAGTGCTTTTCTAAAAACTTGTATTAATGAGTGTTCTTATCAAAAACAAAAGGTTGTGGAGGATGATTTGAGAACAGTAAGTTTCAAGTGGGTCAAATGACTTTAACCAGTTTCCTCAGAGCAGACAATGAGAAGTGAATGTACTTAATCTTGTACTAGGTGGATACAGTGTGCAATGTGTTCCAGTATTATTTGGCCATGAACCTCTTTCTTTGGAATACTTACTGTTTCATGGACCCTAAAGTTCTTCTGAAGCATAGCTCATGATAACAGCATTGCAGGGTTAGAGTTGTATTTTACAGATCTATAAACTGTCTGTCTGTATTAAAGATTACTGTGTATCCCATCCATTTTCATTGATTCAAACTTTAACTCATGGAAAACAACCATATTTACCTTATTTTCAAGATCTGACAGAATACTTCAGATTTGATCCCATGGTCTATATATGAGGTATGATCAAAAGATATAAGCTGAATGTTTAAACTAAAAGAAAAATTTGGTACAGTAAAAGGCACATTGCCATTAATCCCCCTCAAAACACACCCCCTGGCTTCATGCACACTTATCCCATCATTTTTGCCATTTCCTGAAGTAGTCTGGAAATCCTCTTTCCTCCTCTTTCATGAGGGTCTTTAGTTGAGCTGTCCTGGCTGCCTCAATGTCCTGAATTGATTCAAAATGTTTACCTTTCATAGTCATTTTGACTTTGGGAAAGAGCCAGAAGTCACACAGTGCCAGATTCAGTGAACAAGGTGGCTGAGGACACATCATAATGTTTTTGACAGAAATTGCCATAGCAAAAGTGATATGTGCCATGGAGTATTGTCATGATGGAGGATGAAGCTAAAGACACGAAAGAGGACTTCCAGAACTGCTTCAGAAAGTGGCAAGAACAATGACCTAAGTGTGTTTGAAGCCAGGGGGAGTATTTTTGAGGGGGATTAATGGCCACATATGTTTTACTGTAATAATTTTTTTAAATCTAATCTTTCACTGTATTTTTAATCATAGATTATATATAGGATAAGTAAAAAGTAGTAGTTTTTGTCTTTATAGAAAGAAAATGATATAAATTTGAATTATGAAATAGCACGTTGTAGTATGGAAACCTTTGCTTTATATTATTTAAATTATGTATAGTTCTTTAGTAGGAAAAAATGATGCTCCTGAAACAAAAATAAGTCAATAAACCATTGTAGGTGCTTGCAGAGTGTGTGTGGGGGGGTTGTTAGATTGAAACATGTTGCCAGGTGCTGTGGTACACCCTTGTAATCTGAGCAATTTGGGAGACTGAGGCAGGAGGATTGCGAGTTTGAGGCCAGATGTAACCTGCAAAATTTAGCGAGACTGTGTCTCAAGATAAAAAGTAACAAAGGGTTTGAGGGTGCAGCTCAGCGGCAGAGTGCTTGACTACCATGCCCAAGACCCTGGGTTCAACCTCTCAGGACTACAAAAGAAAGGGGGGGCATCAACTGTGGTTGTACTGTGGTGGGCTGTGATTTTAACAGGCATCAGGGGGCTATCAAGGGTTTTCGAGCAGAGCAGGAGTAAAACTAGCATTATTCCTTTGTGTGTGTGTGTGTGTGTGTGTGTGTGTGTGTGTGTGTGTGTGTGTGATATTTGTGGATTGAACTCAGGGCCTTGCGTGTACTTTGCAAGTGCTCTATCACTGAGCTGCAACCCTAGCCCATTTTTTATTTTTTATTTGTGAGTTAGAATCTCACTAAAATACATAGGCTGCCTCTGGCCTTGAACTCTCAATCTTCCTGCCTCAGCCTCCCAAATCACTGGAATTACAAGTGTGAATGATGTTACCCAGCAAGCATCATTCTTTAAAAATACTCTGATAGCAGAACAAAAGCTGGTTTAGGGTAGGCAAATGCTGGAGGAAGTTAGGAAGGGGAGAAGGACAAAGGGAAAATGATTCAGGGCAATTTCCAGAATTTCTGTTTTGCATTCACACCATTGGCATTATATTTGGGTAGATCTGCAGTGTGGTTTTTCAAAACATAAACCAACAATAGATTATCAAAGAGCTGAAGCATAGGAACTACAGTTGAAAATGTGAAGGCCAAGCCTGTCTTCATGGATACGTTGACAATTTGTGAGGTACATTGGCACAATGCTTTTGATGGATTTATCTTGTATCATGTGACCCTTTGTCCCATGACTCTCTTTTCTTGGGTTTTCTTGTGGCAGAATGAAAATATGTTTTATAATATGTCATTTGTGAAGAACAAGTTCTTTGCTCTTTAGTTGAATTTCCTTTGCTCTTCATTTGGTGATTGCACTTTGTTCAAGGGTCTTGCAGAGTATCTGAGCCACCTTTTCTGTATTTACGGGTAAATGAGGAGCTCCAGCTTTTATAAGGAGTCTCCTTGAAGTTAGCCTGCAGCCATACCACTGTGGTGTCTGATCCTGTCAGATCTCGGAAGCTAAGCAGGGTTGGGCCTGGTTAGTACTTGGATGGGAGACCTCCTGGGAACACCAGGTGCTGTAGCCTTGAGAGAAGGTCCCAGAAACCCACTCCCAAAAGTCAATCTGCCATTGAAAACCCTATGAATAGCAGAGAAGCACTAACAATACTGTTTCCTCTGTTGTACATAGGGTCGATATGAGTCGGACACCAGCTCAACGGCACCTAACAACAACAACTTGAAGTTAGGGGGCTTTTGCTGCGTAATGTGCAGCTTTTGTAAATTGAACCCAGGACCTCGCGCTTGCATGCTCTGCAAGTGTTGGAACACTGAGCTGCACGCTTAGCCCTTTTTTTTTTTTTTTTTTTACTTTTTGAGACAGGGTCTCGCTAAGTTACACAGACTGCCTCTGGTCTCAAAGTTGCGATCTTCCTGCCTCTGCCTCCCGAGCCGCTGGGATTATAGGCGAGCGCCACTGTGCCTGGTGCTATAGCTTTTGTAAATTCTTAAAGCAGTACTTCTGTATACTTTTATTTCCAAATGCATATGCTTCAGCCTCACAAAAATGTTTTGGCTTGAGCAGCCTGGAATTACTCCCGCCCTCAGTATTGTGTGGTTGAACCCAGAGCCTCGTATGTACTATACAAGTGCTCCACCACTGACCTGTACCCCTAGCCTCTCCTTTATTTTTTATTTTGAGAATGAGACTTACTAAATTGCACAGGCTGCCTTTGTCCTCAGATCTTCTATCCTCCTCCTCAGCCTCCCAAATTGCTGGGATTTCAGGCATAAGCCATGGTGCCTGGCTGACCTGGAATCTTAGCAGAGCATTAAGATACATTTTGTTCATTTAAACTAACTTCTACTAGTTTACTGAGTGTACCCTAAATTTTTCAGTTGTTGTAAAAATTCATATGTTCAAAGGGAAACCAAATGCAAGCACAGCTACCTACACAGAGACAATGTTGTGTTGTTGTTATGTGCTGTTGAGACGGGCCCAATCATAAAGGCCCTATACAACAGAAAGAAACACTCCCTAACACTGTGCCATGCCCAGTACTATGTCAGTGGTTCTTTGGTATTCATGGGATTTTCAATGGCTGATTGTTTCAGAATTGCTTCAGGATTGGGCTGCAAGGTTCTTCTCCCCATTTTGTGGTGCTGGGAATCGAACTGAGGGCCTCAGAAAGTGCAGAGCAGCACTTTACCAACAGAGATTAATCCCTCACAAAGACAATAGGGTTATTGTCTCATCACAAAGACAATAGGGTTATTGTCTCATCACAAAGACAATAGGGTTATTGTCTCATCACAAAGACAATAGGGTTATTAATTCTCATCTGGAAAAAAAATAACAACAACAACAAAAACTATTTCTGCCACTTCAGACCCTTTTTCTGTTACAAACAGCACGCAATATATTTAGGAAGAAGGTGTTTCCTGATAGCATGCCACTAGGGTATGGGCCACTTCTAGAATGTTCTTAATACTCTCTCTCTCTCTCTCAAGTTCTGCCAACAAACTTCCCTCACACAGATCATTGGAAAAAGCTGTAGTTTATTCATTAGCTGTAATACAAGATCCTGAAAGGAATTAACTTGGAAATAGTTATCCTGTGAAAAGCTGAGACAGTTAAGTTTACACTGCTTTTGTTACTACAGATGCCCAAGGATGCTACCCTTGTTACAATGTGTAATTAACTATCTTTCTCTGTAGTAAGCAGGAGGTGGTGATTTCAGAGGGGTTTCTGCTTGGTTCCGTAACAAGCGCTATATCCTTGACAGTGAGTATTCTGTATGGATCTTTGCCTGTGACAGTATATGGTTGGGAGTTTGGAACCTCACAGTGAATTTTAGGCTTTTTTCCATAAACTTTTTCCCGAGGTTCAGCCACAGGCATGCAGTATCATTCATTTACCTTGCCAGGCCTTCCAAGTGCTCCAGTTCTGGGGATGGGCTGGGGGGAGATTATTCATTTAAAACCTGAGGTGGATGGTGCCCCTTGGATTTGTGCTGTATGATGATGCTGATCTCGGTTACACACACTGGGACTTTTCCAGTGACCAAATGTCTCCATATCCCTGGTGGGAGTAAGTTCAAGTTCCCAAGTGAAGGCAGATAAATGTTCCACTTAACCCCACCCTAACCTCCACGCTCCTCTTTTTCTATTTTCCTCCCACCCACTTCTGGAGGGGGATCTCAGCTTCTCTGCTATCTCTGTCTGGTTACCTGTGCTAATCTTTTCTTTAGTAATGCTTTTCCCACTGGGTTCACCTAAAGAAATCCTGCTGATTGACTCAGTATTGAACAGTTACTTACTGAGCACCTACTATGCATAATGCATTGTACTAAACTTATAGAAAGTGCCCAATTACAGTCTTGGATTGGATAGATTAATCCTTGGATAAGCTGGGGCATAAAATTCTCTCTTTCATATAACTTTTTCTTTCCTGCCACTTTGGGTGAAACTTCTTCTTCTAAATGATCACTTTTTTCCTCCTCTTGCACTACGTGATAGTTGCTTACTTTACTTGTGTATTTTCTCCCTCTAGAGCAAAAGTACAAGACTTTATTTTATTCTACTTGTTGCCCAGCAAACAGTTTAATGCGTTGGAGAGCACTAAACTGATAATAATGATAAAACTGATATAAATGATAGAATAGATTTTGTTTGAATTCCAACTCCACCCCTTTCCAGGTGGGCCAGTTAACTAACTTTTCTAAACCCTGGATTTCCCATTTGTGCATTGGAGATAAGAACATCCAGCCAAATCAATTTCACAAGGATTTTTCTTTGTTTTTACTATGTCCTTAGACTTTAAATGAGAACATGTTTGTACATTTGCAGTACAGTGCCTGACACTAAGTGTGCCTTACACACCAAGTGTGAACATAGGCAGATGTTCATTTGTCAGTAGTTCTCTCCTGCCTTCCTAAGACTTTGCATATGGTAGGAACTCATGAATTTCTATTCAATAAATGTATATAGCATGTGAGTTCTGTCATTATATGTATAGTTTTAGTTAGAAATGAGGGAACTGGCATGGATTTTATGTATTCTTTCTTGGTACTGGTCTCTCTGCTGAACAGGCACCAGGAGACAGTAAGCTTGCCTGCCAGTTGTTTTAAACAGAAGCTATCCCAGACTGCCTGGAGCGTACCACTGTGGTGTCCGACCGCCTCAGATCTCAGAAGCTCAGCAGGGTCGGGCCTGGTTTGTACTTGGATGGGAGACCATCTAGGAACACCAGGTGCTGTAGGCTTGGGAGAAGGATCCAGCAACCCACTCCCAAAACACAATCAGCCTTTGAAAACCCTATGAATAACAGAGAAGCATTAACAATACTGTTTCACCTATTGTATGTAGGGCCACTATGAGTTGGACACCAACTTGACAGCACCTAACAACAACAACAACAACATCCCAGACTACCTTGGCCATCTTTCTTCCTTTTGACAAGACACAGTGATTCTTTGTAAATTGAGTTATATACCTTTCTTTCCATTCCAGAGAGTCTAAGCAACACAGTAAATAAGTTTATTATTTATCTTATGTTCTGCTAATTCTTCTTGCCAAAGGGGAGAAATGAATTTTCAGGGAATTCCCGGAAGAATATGTGGAGACATAGAAATGAAAATTGTGGTTTTATTTTAAGCTTGTCAACAGGGGTGACAAGTGCAAGAATTGTAGCCCAGATGTGCGGGAAGCAGCTCATAAATTCTGTTTCCCACAATGTTTTATCTTGCCTGACACTTTCCCTAAAATGGAAATAATTTTTAACATCATACAGAGAGATGGGAAAACTCCAGTTTCATTTGTAGAAGTAGTGGCATGATGAGCAGAGGTTTCCTGGGATGCTGGTCTATTTTAGGAGCTGGCCTCTGGGAGGGTGGGATGCCCTACAGCTCCTCAGAATGCTGTCTGGCCTGTCATTACTGTTCCTCTTTGGGATCTCCATGCTGCTTTTAAAGCCTCTAGGAAATGACCATGGGGCCTGAATAGAAGAGCTTCAGTTTCCCTCCCTTGGTCAGCCTGGGAAATATTCTGAGCTCTAGTTCTTTTCAGGCAGATGGGAGTGGAGGGGTTTGTAAGTTGAGTGGAGGGATGGTATCATGCCTGTTAAGAAGCAGATGCAGCCTGGGCTGGGGTGAGGGCAAGACAGGACTAGAGTATATATGGAAGTATGGGGCTGGCCTGGGCTCCAATGTGCCAAACAGTCCAGCTGTTTGAGTCTTGTCTTGCTTCCTAATGTGAACCACTAGATCCTTTTCTTTACCCTTCACAAAAATCAAAATGATGTCTGCCCTTCTATCTATCTATCTATCTATCTATCTATTTATTTATTTATTTTGCAGTGCTGGGAGTTGAACCCAGGGCCTCGCGCTTGCATGCTTTATAAGTGCTGGACCACTGAGCTTCGTCCCCAGCCCTTTTTTTTTTTTTTTTTTTTTTACTTTTTGAGACAGGGTCTCACTAAATTATGCAGACTGCCTTTGGTCTCGAATTTTCGATCTTCCTGCCTCCACCTCCCAAGCTGCTGGGATTACAGGCATGCGCCACCACGCCAGGCTCATGTCTGCCCTTCTAGTAGCCATCTCAATTGGAAGGAGATGAGATTTCATATGATTTAGATCCAGACCATGAGCCATCAAATCTGTACAAAATAGGAGACAGGTTAGATAAAATTATATTTTCTAACTTAAAATCTTACAACCATGAATCTTACAGAGATAAGATTAATTTAGAAATTATTGAAGATTACATTAGAAATAGAAGTAATGGCAAGTTCTTAAATGTGTCTTGCTGGCAACTTTTCCAAACCCCTGGCATGTTCAGGGGGAATTTCTGTGATGAAAATAGAAGTGTGAGAGTTTATCCCTGTCCTGCCAATTTTCTAGTTTGTCAGAGAAGCTTAAAAGTAACTGTAAAAGCTAAGGAGACCTTGGTTTGATAGCAGGATTGGGAAATCATTAGGTTCAGTGTGAGGCTTGAAACCTCACATGGTCTGTCCTGACCACAGGTTGTTAAAGGGTTTCTGCTTGTGGGAACAAGTGTCATCCTGGGGAATTGGCAGCTACGTGGGTCCAAATGTAGAAGCACAAATCCGCCATGGGAAAGAAAGAAACAGCAATCCCACACATGCTGTTATCTACTTTAAGAGGAAACTTGAGGGTTCATGAGGTTGTGGAATACACACTTTTTTTTTTTTTTTTTGACAGTAAGTAGAATCACTTTGTTCAATAGTTCAAAGAAGAACAGGAAACAGAAACTGATCACTGTGAAGGCAGCCCCAGCTGAAGCTACTAGTCTCTGCTACCTGGGACTGTCAGGAAGCTCATCTCAGGTGCTGCCTGACACTGCCTTGGTGTTGGCTGGACGCAGACCACCTGCACAGCAGCATGAAGATCAAGAGTCTCTTTGGCAGGGATGTATGCGATAGTTTAGAGGATTGGGGATCCACTGAGGAAAGAAAGACAGCAGGGAGCATACAAACACCATGCAGTTATTATTTAATGAGAAATCTTTATGTCTGGGAGAAAGGAAAACACGAAAGATTTTTAACCCCAAATACAAATTACTAGATATTCACACATTTTAGTGTATACAAAGTTGCTGAGACTTTGGAGCGCCAATACTTACTGCAAGGGACATGAGAAATGGAGGGGCTGTTGTCTAAAGTAGAGGAAACGTAAAACCTGTAGTACAACTTAACAGAGTTTTGAACAAATTGTTTATATATGTTGTGATTGTTAGCCTTCATTGTGCCTGCAGCCATAGCACCTTGGCATCTGATGCCATCTGATCTTAGAAGCTAAGCAGGGTCAGCCTGGTTAGTCCTTGGATGGGAGACCACCTGGGAATACCAGGTGCTGCAGGCTAGGGAGAAGGACCTGGAAAGCCACTCCCAAAACAATCCACCACTGAATAGCAGAGAAGCACTGTCATAGTGCCGGGCATGGTACAGTGTCATATATATGTATAATTTTATATATATAATTTTTTCTATTGGCTCTCTTTCTCTGGAGAACCCTAATAAATATACCATTTTAAAGTTTGAATAAATATGTAACCTAAAGGGTGATTTAACTGCACACAAGTAAGGGCAAGGTCCTGATAGTATGTACTGTTTGGTTCTTGAAGGTATTTTCAATCCAAGTTAGTGGACATTTCAACCTTTCTGTTTCTGCCAATGAAGATTCACTTAAAGTCTTCAAAATTACAGATTTAAAATGAGATTGCATGTAATTTCAATGGTGAGAATTACTACTTTGGAGCTAGATGGATGGGTCTGAAGGCAAAGTGAGCTGGGGCAGAATGAATGTCTGGCTTCATGAGATGCTGTTCTGGTCTCTAATCTTGTTGTGTGGAATCAGCACGTCTGGTGCTCAATGCTAACGTGAAGTGGCTGGCTGAATGTAGGGTAACACATCAGAGTGCTGGATGGGCAGAAAGATCTAGAATGCAAGCCCAGGGAATTTTTTCCATCCTCATTTGGTTAGTTGGAGATTTACTCTTGTTATTGATTGCAATTGCCATAATTTAATGAGAACAGCCCCAAATATTACAGAAACACTGGTATTTGTGTTGTGTATAATGTAGTTTTTGTTTTTTCTTTGGGGTAAAAAAGTCATGTTCTCCCTCCACCCTTTCCCACTGTGTCATTTGTCTGTATCAGTTTCTACATATCCATCTGCTAATTGATGCCAACTATTTAAAATGTAGTTCAATTTATTTCAGATCAACTACAGCGTATTGCTATATGCTAATCTCTACATGTTAATCCCCATACGAGGGGCTTGGGCTATCATGGTGACTAAGCTCCTGAGCTTTCATCCATTAGTATAGGAGTACTAACTATTTAACAAGATTAGTTTTAGATTTCTGTCTACTTAGAAATTTGATAATACATGTATTTATTCCTAACTACTACACAGATAATATGAAATCATATTAATAGACCCCCTCATGTCTGTCAGCTTGTCCTGCGGTGGGGTCTTGTGGTGCTGAAAGCTATGTCACTCATGTTTCAGACACCAGCAGGGCGACCCATGGTGGACAGGTTTTCAACTGAGCTTCCAGACTAAGACAGAATGGGGAGAAGGACCTGGCAGTCCACTCCCAAAACAATTAGCCATTGAAAACCCAATGAATAACAGAGTTGTTGTTAGGTGCCATCAAATCCAGTTCAACTCATAGTGACCCTATGTACAACAGAACAAAGCACTTCCTGACACTGTGCCATGCCTGGCACTATGTCAGTGCTTCTCTGCTATTCATAGGGTTTTCAATAGCTGATTGTTTCAGGATTGCTTCGGGAGTGGACTGCAGTGTCCTTCTCCCATTTTTTTTTTTTTTAATTTTGCAGTGCTGAGGATTGAACTTAAGGCCTCAGAGGGTACAGAGCAGTACTCTACCAACTGAGCTAAACTCCAGCTCTCTGAATAGCAGAGAAGCACTGTCAAATATAGTGTTGGAGACCCCCAGGCTTTAAGCCATTCAAGAAATGACTGGAGAAGAGTTGCACAGTGTTGAGTCAACCTTAATGATGGAAATGGAGTAAAGCCCCTGGGACCACCTTTTGCTGATGTTTCACAACTCAAAATGAGAAGAAACAGTGTCTGCAACAGTGGGCTCAAACATAAAAAGAATATGTGCATGGCACAGTGCTGGGTAGTGTTTCATTTTGCTGTACTTAGGGTCGCTACAAGTCGAATCTGACTTCGTGGCACTTAACATGTTCATAGAGGAAGATAAGAGCTTTCAGTTGAACTGGCAGGACTTAGTTCTATGTCAAATACTGCATTTCTGCAGGGTTAGTGCCTATTACATAACATTTTTTTCTCTATGTTTGGCCAGAAGCATTTCTTTTTAACCTTCTTATATCCACTGAGTTTTACATAAAAAGGGGGCAATTATTGCCATGGATCTGTAAGTTTGAGTCATTCTATGAGGATTATGATTTTACTGCATTGATGATAAGAAAAGCCTTTTGCATGCACAGATATCCGTTACACAGTTATGAGCATTTCCTAATGCATCAGCTTAAAAAGAGGCAAAGCTCTTTGAATACATGATAAGGCTTTGGTCACATGTCCTTGGTTTGCCGCTCCTTAGTATTGTTTAATTGTCACTGTTCTTCCATTTCAAAGGGTATGAGGAAGTTGCAAGGTTATGAAGGCACTTAAGTGACATTTACCAGTTCTCCTCTCTTCCTAGGGACTTAGTGATGTTTAAGTTAACTCTTGAATAGCTCTTCTTGAATTAGCAACTAACATTAAATTCATTATGGCGGACATGGAAAGCTAAGATAATATTAAATACATAGAAATATATGCCAAATTGGGTAAAATCCTTCCAGAAACACAATACTGTGACAAAGATATTCTTATGAAATTTAATTTTTATTAATAAAATTAATTAATATTAATTTTAAGTAAACAAAGAACTATGTCACAATGCTTTGTATCTCTGAAATCTGAGTATTAAAAATGATTATCCACTTTCTCAGGTAGTAACCCCGGAAGCAAACCCATGATTAGGGTCTGTAATGAAAATGACTCTTGTCTAGGAGTAAGAAATATGATTTAGATCTTTAAAAATTTAAAAAGTCTAAACAAAAGCATGCTATTCAAAGGGCTTTATCAAGATTGGGAGGAGAGCAATTGGTAGCTCATCTTCTGCCTTCTGGTTGCTCTCTGTTTCCTTTGTACACACCTCAAACAACCTGAGCATATGCTATGGCTGGTTCTGAAATACACTTTTCCTTTTCTGCCAGTCATATTCTCTTTCACTTACATCACTTGAGCTTATTTTCTAGTCATTATTTCATCAGCAGCTTGGCAAAGTTGACTCTCCTGGCAGATAATAGAATTATTGAAGAAGTTTTATTTTTTAGTTTTTGCTGATTTTATATTTTCATCATCCATTATACCCCACACTTAGGCAGAAATCCTAATTGTGTGCTACTCTAGTACCCTTTTACCACCAAAGTAGTTAATTATTTCCATGTTGGTTGTATTATGGAACTTCTCTCTGATGGCATGTATACTCCCTGAGAACAGCACACATATTTGTCTTGTTTCCCACTAAATCCACTGTTGCAGTATAGGTGTGAAGAAAGCAATCAAGTGTTGCTAATATTTATGCCATTCCTCCAAAGTGCTTTTAGTTAAAGAACACAAGGGTCTAATAACATTCCAGCCACCTTCCTCCTTTTATACGATATATCTTCTACAGATCAAAATAGATTAAGTGCAAAATGTCCCAGAGGGTTGAGTCCAGTCCTTGCTTCCTTATCTTTCAGTGAACTTTTGAGTAAAGCAATGGTACCAGCTCCAAATACATCTAGTTCCCTCAAATTAAGTGATATAAACTTGCAGTGAATCTGAAAAGGGGTATTAATAAATGTGATTTTTATAGACCCAGTTGGAGATTTTCTGTCTCCTCCCTACCACCTCTGCCTCCCTGCCCAGGACGTATCTTTGAATTGCATCTTTCCTTAAAAAACAGCAAACAAATAACCCCTGCTGATTAAATCATGCCTATTATGAAGAAAAACCAGGCTACAGAAAATCAGTATAGACTGAATTTCCCTCAATATCCATACTAAATTAATATTTGTTGAATGTAACCAGCACTGTATCCTTAGGTTCTTCATGTTTTGATTCAACCAACTGCAGACTGAAAATATTCAAAAAGAAATATTAGGTCTGTACTGAATATGTTCTGACTTTTTTTCTTGTTATTATTCCCTAAACAATACAGTGTAGTAACTACTTACATGGCATTTACATTGTATTAAGTATTATAAGTAATCTAGGAATGTCTTCAAGCTACACAGGAAGATATTTATACTAACCATGCCATTTTATTTAAGGGACCTAGTATGTATGGATTTTGGTGTTGAGGGCGCACACTGGAATCAATCCCCTGTGGACAGCAAGGGACAGTTATATTTGGTTCTTAAGAGTGCAGTGGCATTCTCATATACATTAGCGTCTCTCTGCCCTCTAGCTAAGTTTCTAGTTCAGAATTCAGACCGTCATTAGTTCCTTGACATTTTTAAAGTATAGCATGTTTATATTTCAACCATCCTGCCATTTGCCCTTGCTTTATGATGCCTTCTATTTGGACTTGTGCTGTCTTTTCCTGTCCCTCCATAATACAGTTGTTCAGGCAATCCTTTCTCTTCAGTGTTAACTCTCCTTTGAAGTTCGCCCAGCTTATTTATGGAGTCTTTCTTTACTTCTTGAGGCTCTGCTCCACTAAGCTCTTTTCTGTCTCTTCTCTCATTTATTCTCTTACCAGCCTTGATTCTGGAATTTTTACTGATGTTTTCCTCTTTTGTAAAATAAGTGGGTATTGTATTAATACAACTACTTAGACAGCAGAACAGTTGTGGTAGAAATCCTATACATAAGATTTCTCTCTCAGACCTTTCACAATTTCTTTTTGAAATCATTCTGGAATGTTCTCTAGAATCCAGTCCCATCACAAAGTTCTCTGTCCAATGAAGAGTCCAGTTGAATCAATCATCATTTCCATTTTAGTAATTGCATGTCATTGTTGGCTCTTATTTTGTTTTCAGCAACTTAAACCTCTTATAATATTATTAATAATAATAGTTATCAGAAATTACATACTTTCTGTATGGTAGGCACATTATGTATATTGGTTCTAAAGCATAAGATTAGATAGAAGAAATAAAAGCCAAAAGTAATTATGTAAATTTCCAAGGTCATACAGTAAGTAAGGGCCAAAGTGGGGCCCCCTAACTCCCACCCCCTGCATAAAGACCTTTAAAGTTGTATTTCCCTTGTCCTATATTCTAACGTTGCTGATGTCAGGTAACTATTCACATGATATTCTAATTATGTTAGCTTCAACCTGTTGTTCACGACTGATCTTTATCATACTTTCATTTCGCCATTCCTCTCATAGCATCCTCCAATACCTAATAAATATTCTTTCTGTGTCTATTTGCAAGTTGTTGACAGAAAGTGTTTGTAGCCAGAATGAAGAGCTCAACAGGGTTGCCCAGCGCTAGCAGCTTCCAATCAGGATGACTGTCCCTTCTTCAGCACATTTTGGATAGAGCTAATGAACAAGCCATTCTTAGGTGTGGTTAATTAACAAGCAATGAGTCTATCTAACCATTTTGCCATTCAGCCAATATTTCTACATTGTGCATAACAATTTAAAGAAATGAAATCTAGAAGAATAGGCTGAGTGTTAGATCCTGAGAAAACTACACGAATGACAAAGTGCTATCTTTTTGTGGCTTTCTGGGAGGAGAGTACAGACAAGTGTTCAGGTAACATCTTGGTTTGAATATGAAGTATCCTTCAAAAAAAGCTCATGCGTTGAAAGCTTGGTTCCTAGCTGGTGGCACTATTTTGGAGGTGATGAAAACTTTAAGAGGTGGGGCTTAGCTGGAGGAAGTAGATCACTGTAGGTGGGTCCTTAGGAGTACCTTTTTTTTTTCTGGCTCCTTTCTCTCTCTCTCTCTCTGCTTCCTGGCTGACATAAAGTGAAGAACCTCCTCTGCTATGAGGTGAAAAACTCCTCTACCACACATTCCTGCTACCATGATGTTCTGCCCAAGTGTGTGGGGCCAGGCGACTGTGGACTGAAATCTCTGAAGCCATAAGCTAAAATAGATCTTTCTTCTTTTAACATGTTTTTGGCAGATATTTAGCAACAAAAGAGCCTAACACAGGTTCTCACATGTACATCATGGTGGATCTTCTCTTGGATGTATGTACACCCAGGGAAATTTGAAGTAGAAGGGAATACACCTTGTTTGGTGGTGTAGGAAAGACTACATGTTGATGGTAGTATGCAAGCTGGATCTCAAAAGGGATGTGGAGGGCTGTGGAAACCATGAGTACTTTACCTGTACAGGTGGATCAGAAGGGTGTAAGCACATGTGTATAACTATGATTTGTTGGCTGTAACCTTGGCATGGGGTACTTTGCAGAGCATACCACGGAATAACATGCTGAGTTAGACAAGATCTTGGACTTGGTGTTCTAACAACAGTGTACTACTCCTGGTTAGAAGCAGGGACTCTGGAATCAGACTAACCATGCTTGAATCCTACTGTACCGGTTATTAACTGCATAACCTCAGGAAATTTACTAAAACTTTCTGTTCCTCATTCCTCACCTATTTGCAAGGTGAATAAGAATATCAATTCCCTTTTTGGGTTTTTGAGAGGGTTGACTGAGTTAATACTGTTTAAATACTTACACAGTGCCTAACACATACTAAATATTAAGTGCTTGTTCAAGAGAAGGTAGGTTTTTGTCTTTGGAGGAGGAAGTTGGGAGGCAACTTTGTCTTTGGCATGGTAGAAGTTGGGAGGCAAAATACTTGCTCTGGTGTTAATGACAACGATGGGCTAGTGAGAAGCTGTGTGTGCTGGGTGGGGGCTGGGGTGAGGTGGGGGCTGTAAGGAAAGCAATTAGAAAGCCAGTGGGTTGGGCAAGAAATAAAGGGTGTATGAGAAAATATTGAGAGGGCCATTTTCTTTCAGGTTTCTTTAATTTTCCCTTCACTAATTGGTCTATTCTTCGTTGATCAGAATCTAGTCTCAAAGCACAAGCTCTTGTACTCTTCTGACTTCTGAGAAAAAGTTATCAGCAAAATAAATCAATCGTCTAGAGCCTTTCATCTGTCCTGCAGTAGGCACAGTGAGATATGCTGTCAGTATCTAGAGATATGACTCCTTATCATAACTGCATTTTACTTCTGTAATCTGAGGAAAGCATCCAATTTATTGCTCTCTGTATAGATGTGGTTAATAAACAATAAACCCAGCATACAACATGTCTTATCAGCGGTTCCATTGGTGTGCAAATGGTATGAACCTGATAAGCCAGAAGTTGTTCAGATATTGTGGAGGAAATCTAATCCTCATTTTTAACCTCCAATCTCCTTTCCAGCACGTGCAATGTATGTGAAACATATGTACAGCAAATCATAGGCTAATGGAACAACTTGGCTCTGTGCAGTGTTTGATATTTCAGGACACTCTGAAGTTCTGCTTGCTAAGATTCAATTCAAGATGAAAGGGTCACAGGGATATTGTATGGTACAGCCCTGGATAGTGGTGCAGTTTAAAAATAGGGCATCTTTACTTCAAACTTGGCAGAAGTATTGATTGAAGTTGTGATCAAGGGGCTTTGTCTCTGATTTCTCTGAATGAGCTATCTAAAAGGCTGCAGGTAGCTCATACTTTCTCAGACTTATGAAGGCAAGACAGTTAAAAGAAAGGAAAGGAGTTGGTTTTCATCACTATAACAAAATACCTGACATTATTAGAGAGAATTCATAGAGAAAAAAGATATATTTTGGCTCATGGTTTCAGAGGCTCCACTCCATGATCAGGGAGACTCATTGCTTTTAAGACCTGTGATGACGTAGCACATCATGGCAGAAGCATGTGCCAGAGCAAAACTCATCTCATAGCCACGAAGCAAAAGAGAGGGAGAGAAAGAGGCCAGGATCCCACATTCTCCCTTAAGGGCTAGCTCCCAATGACCTAAAGACCTCTCATTAGACCCCACCTCTTACAATTACTACCACCATCAATAGCACTACTCTAATCACCAGGCCTTTAACATGTGAGCCTTTGGGGAACAGTCAAGACATAAACTATAATGTTGTT
>VMDO01030395.1:0-21365 GCA_007922755.1 Pedetes capensis | reverse complement strand
CTTTGGGTAAATTCCCAATAGTGTTATAGCTGGGTCATATGGTAGTTCTATTTTTAGTTTTTTGAGGTACCTCCATATTGATTTCCATAGTGGTTGCACCAATTTACAGCTCCACCAGCAATGTAAAAGTGTTCCCTTTTCCCCGCAGCCTCGCCAGCATTTGTTGTTGTTTGTTTTATTGATCTTGGCCATTCTTACCGGTGTAAGGTGAAATCTCAGCGTTGTTTTGATTTGCATTTCCCTAATGGCTAGGGATATTGAGCACTTTTTCATGTGTTTCATGGCTTTATGGACCTCTTCATTTGAGAACTGTCTACTCAGTTCCTTAGGCAAAGGGTTTTATATGAGCTTTTTGCCCGACGCAGGAGGTGGAGGGCTTGATCGTTACACCCTCTGGATGGCCAATGCTTCCACCAGCCCATCACTTCCTCCTTTGGGTAACTGTGCCCATTCTTTTTTAGGAACATTTTAGATGTTCCACTTCACCATAAGAAGGCTGTTAGTCATGGCATTCTTCTCTGCCATTGCGGCAACAGAAAGTAGACCTATGACCCGGGTGAACCAGCCCAATCCAGACAGAGTTCAGTGCGGATCTTAAATGTCCCCCAAAAGCTCACGTGTGGAAGGCTTGGTGCCCAGTGTGGCAGCACTCGGAGGAGGGGTGTTTGGAAGGTGATCAGATCATCAGGGCTCTGACTTCATCAACCGATTAATCCACTGATGGATTCATAACTTAATAGGCTTTGAGAGAGGGGCTTTGTTATAAAAGTGAGTTTTCTACTGGTTGCCATGAGGTGAGTGGCGGACTGGGGTTCAGCTCAGTTGATAGAGTGCTGCTCTGTGCTCTCTGAGGCGCTGAGTTCGATCCCAGCATCGCAAAAATGGGAGAAGGACCCGGCAGCCCACTCCCAATGCCATCTGCCATTGAAAGCCTTATGAATAGCAGAGAAGCACTGTCCAATACACTGCCGGAAAATGAACCAACTAGGCTGGAGAGCATCCAAGAAATGACTGGGGAAGAGTTGCCTCCTCAAAGATGAATTGATCTTAATGACAGGAATGGAGTAAAGCCCTGGGGACCTCCTTTTGCTGATGTGGCACCACTCAAAATGAGAAGAAACACAGTGGCTGCAACAATGGGCTCAAACATAAAAAAAATTCCTGTGCATGCACAGGGCTGGGTAGTGTTTCGTTCTGCTGTACGTGGGGCCACTATGTGTTAGATCTGACTTGATGGCACCTAACAACCAACAAACCAAGACCACACTATTTCTCTTTTTTTAGTATGTATTTCCTAGAGCCACGGGGCTGGGATTTAGCTCAGTTGGCAGAGCACCACTCTGCAGTCTCTGAGGTCCCAAGTTCGATTCCCAGCACGGCAAAATGGGAGAAGGACGTGGCAATCCACTCCCAAGGCAATCCTGAAGCAACCAGCCATTGAAAACCCTATCGGGGTCACTATAAGTTGGACATAACTCGATGGCATCTAACAACAACAACAACAACAACCTAGAGCCACAGGCAATAGCTCAGGCAGGAGGAGGACATAAGGAAACCCTTATCTTCAGAATGAGGGGACAATGCTAGGTCCACTCACAGTACAAAGCACCCATTTTCTCATGGGCTTCACCTGAAAAGCCGTGGTGTGTCCGAACAAGGACAGTGCGCTGGAGCCACCCCAAAGCATGGACTTAATTACTGCCGCAGCCTCCAGTCAGTGACAGTCCTTACAGAGGAGGAAGGTGAAACTCAGGTTATGTACATAGCACATCCGAGATTAAACATCTGGGCAGGGGCAGAGGTGGAGCTCAAGTCAGGGCTGTAGTGGGCACAAGGATGCTCCCCAATGTCCCTCACTGGGCATTCTGCAAAGAAAGCACCTACCTGCTTCTCTCCTTCCTTCTTCCTCCCTTTCTTCCTTCCTGTTTTCTTCTTTCCCCTCCCTTCTTTCTCCTCTCTCCCTTGCTTCCTCCCTCTTTTCTCCTTTCCAGTTCCTTCCCTCTCTACTTTCACTTCCATCCTTCTTCTCTCCCTTCCTCCCTCCCTCCCCAGGCCCTCTCTCTCTCCATTCCTTCTTTCCCTCCTTCTTTCATTCTTTCCTCCTCATGAGTCAGTTGTGTCTTGGTGCTGCTCTCTCTGACGCAGACCTCAAACAAAGGACTCCAGTACACGTGATTCTCTGGGGAAGGGGTCCAGGAGAAACCAATAAAAGGCATGAGAGCAGGGAAGGGGAAGAGCCAGCCGAAGGTCCCTTACAGCCAGAGTTCCAAAGTCAGCCACATTGCACTGCTATCCCTGGACCAATAATTGTCCCCAGTCTTTGAGGTTGTCAGGTTTTGAGGCAAAGGCTCTAGACTTTGGTGTTCTCTCATCGGTCATTGGCGGTGGCAGCTGGGATCAGGGAGGAAACTCCCCGACATTTCTGGCTTTCAGAATGAAATCCTGGGAAACTGCAGCCATCAAGGATATTTTTTCTGACAGAAGAGAAAATAAACGGGTATTTAGAGTTATACCCCAATTCCCGGTGGGATGCTGTTGGCTCAGCCTTTGCACGTGTCCATATTGGAGTCCAGGGCTCCCAGGATGCTGACAGGTATTATAGGGCTTACAAATGTAATAAAACAAGGAAAGTTTATGGACCAATGAGGACATCTTATATTTCCCCATGTCCTTCCTCTTCTCTTGACTAAAGATGGGACTTGGTGCCTTAAAGCCAAATGTTTTGAATGCCCATTCATTTGCATATAAATTTTCCTTTTGTTCTTTCCTTACCCCAGCTTGAGCTAATTTTCCAGGACGTTCCTGCTGATTCCTCATAACCTTCTTGCTTTTGTCCTTTATGGCCTTGATGGAGACCTGAATTTCCCTCTGGTCTGGGAAAAAATTATTCAACATGGGATTGTCAAAGACAATATACACCCGGCAATGGAGGAAATGACTTTATTCAGGTGGTTGCAATAGGGAGAATAGGCATTAATGAGAACAGCCCAACATAAAGGAAGGAGATCTGGGCTCTTATAGAGGCAGTGACTGCAACAACGGACTTGAATATAAAGAATATCGTGTGCATGGCACAGGGTTGGAGAGTGTTTCATCCTGTTGTACAGAGGGTCGCTGGAGGTCAGACCTGGCTCAATGTCACCTAACAACAAAGCAAAGAAGTCACTCGTAGATCTATGAGAATCAGGAAAAAAGATAGAGGCAGTCTAATTAGAGTCACTGAGGAAAGGTACAGGAGGTTTTACAGAGAGACATATAGCCCTGAGCCAAAACTCTCTTCTTTGAGAAGAATTTGACTTGTCACTTGATTTGCACTGGAAATTCTCTTCCTGGTTCAAGGATCAAACTTGACTTGACTACCGCCATCTTGAGTCATAACCACCAAGTTGCTTCTGGGTAACCCTGGTCTGTTTCCCCTACTCTAGTTTCCCAGAAAGTATAGATCACTGAGGGCTGGGATTTAGCTCAGTTGGTAGAGTGCTGCACTGTAGTCTCTGAGGTCCTGAGTTCAATTTCCAGCACTGCAAAAATGGGAGAAGGACCTGGCAATCCACTCCCAAGGCAATCCTGAAACAATCAGCCATTGAAAATCCTATGAAGGTTCAGATACTGACTTGACAGCACCTAACAACGACAACAATAGATCATCGAAGCCATTAGAGTGGCAAAGGGAGCGTTATGGCTGGACCCTGGCGCTATCAATTCCAGAATGTTCCAGGAGTCTCTGATGTTAGCTTGAGATAAACCAAGTACCTTCCCAGCTTGGAAGAAAGTCACTTTTGTCTTGGCCACTATGTTAGGACGCTTCCTCTCATCTGAATCTCAAGCTTCCATTGGTCTTCCTGCCACTCTCAACCACACGTTTTCGGTAAGCCCCCTGTAAATTGCCTCTCACAGCCCTGGATCAGTCAGCCTCTTTCCTTGGTCTCATCCAACTTGCAGTGGGTTCTTTCCCTAAACTCTTGGTAAGGACACTAAATAAAGCTCTTCCAGTTTCAATAGGCCTGGGGTCCAACTGGGAGCTCTAGCTGACAGCAGAAAAAGGAAATGAAATCCAGAACAGTAAAAGAAAAACCATGTAGGAAGGGCCAAGGAAGGCTATCATGCAAAATGCCCATTGTCATTAGCCAGCCTCAGCTTGCTTTGGACTTCTCTAGGCAGAAATCTTGACCTCTTGTTTATGGCAGGCCAGCAATCTCTTCTGCATCCTACTGCCAGAAAGTAAGGGTTGGTCAATCTATATCTCTTGGTTGACCTTTATGTTTTTTGCTGTTGTTATTGTTGTCATTATTGTTTGCAGTGGTGGGGATGAAACTCAGGCCCTCATGCATGCTAGGCAAGTGCTCTACCACTGAGCCATACCCCCAGCCCAGCCCAGGTGATCTTCATCCTGTGGTTTACAACCCCCCAAACTGCATCCCCTTCTTATGCTCCCTCAGGACTACACCTTCAGCTCCATGCTTACAGTTGCATATAGCTGGGTGGCATTCAAGGGTTTTTCCAGCATTTCATCACCCTGGGTCCTCATAGCGAGGGAAAGAATGTCTATTCCATGGGGCTTACTTTTCCTAAAGAAGCCAGAGATGGAAAGCAACTTGCCCCATGTCACACAGCTGGTAAGAGACAGGGCCAGCAGGAAGCTGCAACCTAGATTTCCCAAGTGGCATTTCTTACCTTTGCCATGTCCCTCCCTTGAGTTTCTTGCATTAATAGGTGGGGATGACAGGCAGAAACACTTTTCTCCCACTTGGTGGACCTTAACGGCTCTGGAAAGGATGTGCTCTGTGGTCTTTAGTTACTTCACCCCTGGGAACAAAGAAGGCAGACTGGGTTTTTCCAGTCAAAAATGGTACCCTTATCTGGAGAAGATGCTGTCCAATGAGATAACTTCTTTCCATTTCCCCCAAAGGTTAAAGAAAAAACATTTTTTTTAAACATTCTGCTTTCATTTAAATAGCCATGAGAATTGGCAACTCAAGATAACTGATCAGTTATTTACCAGTGGAATTTTCCTGGGAAGGAGAAAGAGTACTTAGGCTGAAAATGTATACATTTCTTCCGAGATGTCATTCAACATCTATCTCTTTCCCAGATAGTGACAAACGCCCCATGTTCCTGTCAAAATGCCAGCTTTCAGCACCAGCCTTAATAATAAAAAGCCAGATCCAAAATCCAAGAGAAAAATTGCAACTTTGCCAGCAAAGAGTTTATCATCTCGTTTTATTTTAAGATGCCAAACTCACTTTTTAAAACATTTCTTTACTATTCTCTCTTAATTAAAGAAGAAACTCATCAGTTCATTCCACTTAATTGAAACTTTCCCCCTGAAAACCTTTCACTCATACACTTTGTCCTCCTTCCCTTAAATAGGATTACTTGGAACGTTTCAAAAATAATTTAATAAAGAGAATAACCACATACATCACGCGTAGCTCTAGTTGGACTTACACCGTTAGCAACTGAGTGGCACTAGGTAATAATACAAAAAGTATGTAAAAATAGAGAACAGCAATTATTTATTTTCTTATTTTTGAGACTGAAGATCACTTTTCCAGCTTTTTCCTGATTTTTCTTTCTTGTCCCCTCCTCACTGTTCCCCCTGATGGGAAAGGGGGACATTATGGCTCAATAATGTGGCCAGGTTATGCTACGGGCAGTAAACTTATCAGAGTCAATGACGTAAAGATTTATGTGTCTTGTTTTTGCACCTCTCTGGAGAAACCCTAAAGATCCACAGTGAGAAGATGATTGGTACAAATTCAAAGTGTAATGTCAGGATGAAATGAGGACCCTGGCAGGGCAGGAATAGAAAAGAAAGAAGGTGAAAGATTCAGGGGAAAGAGACTAATATATAGGGTCTATTAGGGCACTTCTATGTATTATGCACTTTCCTGCGTGCTTGACATGAATTATCACATTTTGACTCCCCCAAAATACCCTGAGATGGATAGAACTATTACATCCATTTTACAGATGGAAAAATTAAGGCTAACTGAGATTAAATGGCACACCAAGGTCACTCAGCATAAGTGACAGAGCCAAAAAGAGAAGCTGGATAATCTGACTCCAGGCCACAATCTCCGAAGGATCCAGAACTCTCCAGAACATTTTGAGCCATGCTGCACTGTTACTCAGAAGCCCTCACCCTCCTTGTCATCCTGGGTGGCCCTCCTTGCCCCACCTGCATCCCAGAAGTCCAGGAAGAAGATGTCCATGCCATGATAATGGTAGAGGCTGCCTATCCTCCCACATCTGCCCCCCCTAGGACCCAGTGGCCATTTCTGGGAATGTGGATACAGCAGCTCTTCCCATGGCCTGTCTACACATGAGGGCCAACCCCCTGCTTCTTGGAAATCCTGCATGTTCATGGCATCCAAGTTTTAATTGCTTCACACCAGAAATCCTGCAGCTGTTGCTATGGCATCTCACAGGCCTCCCCGGCCCCTTCCCACACTCAACCAAGACCCACGAGGAGATTCCAGCCTCTGGAAAGATGCCACCTAGGCCACCCCATGGCTCCTTTGGCTCAGCCCCAAATTCACTCTTCAGCTTCTTCCCTAGTGCAAAAACACTCACCGTGTGCTTATGATGTTGGGGCCAGGCATGCGCTCAGCCTCCTCCATCCCCCAGCCGGCAGTACTGTGGAGACTCTGGTCTTCCTGCACCGCCAGAGGAACATTCCACAGGGCAAGGCATAGAACAAGGGTTGACCCCAAAGGTGCCTCTCTCCTGAGGCTGTGCTCTCAGCGCTGTGATGGGAATGTTAGGAACAATAACGGGGATGGGAATAAGTTTCCGATACTCTTTGAAAAGGGCTGGGATTTAGCTCAGTTGGTAGAGTGCTGAGCTGCAGTCTCTGAGGTCCCGAGTTCAATTCCCAGCACCGCAAAAATGGGAGGACGTGGCAATCCACTCCCAAGGCAATCCCAAAACAGTCAGGCATTGAAAACCCTATGAGGATCGCTATGAGTCGGATACCGACTCGACAGCACCTAACAACAACAACAATACTCTGAAAAACAGAAAAAAAATTCAAGTCTCTGCTGGCAGGTAAGCTCTAAGAGGGATGGGATTTTTTGTCCATTTTCTCCTTGAGTTTTCTTGGGTACCTTCAACATGGTTCAGCATGTGGTGTTGGTATCATTGTTGTTATTAGGTGCTGTCAAGTCAGGTCCAACTCATAGCAACCCTGTGTCCAACAGAACAAAACACTACCTGATACTATGCCATCCCAGCACTGTGCCAGTGCTTCTCTGCTATTCATAGGGTTTTTGATGGCTGATTATTTCAGGAATGGGCTACTGGGTCCTTCTCCCAAGTCTATGTTGTTGTTCTTATTGTTGTTGTTGTTGGGTGCCATCAAGTCATGTCCAAGTCATGGTGACCTTCATAGGTTTTTCAATGACTGTTTTGGGATTGCCTCGGGAGTAGATTACCACATCCTTCTCCCGTTTTTGCAGTACTGGGAATCAAACCCAGGACCTCAGACTTCAGAGCGGCACTCTACCAACCGAGCTAAATCCCAGCCACCCCCTCCCCCAACAAGTCTATAGCACCCGTTATTCCCAGTCCTGCCAAGGACCAGACACCAGCGAGGTATGGCTGTAGACTCAGCACTTGATAGGTGCTCAATAAACAACTGTGAGTTGCTTTTCAGCTGTTTGGCTAAGATAAAGTGAAGAACTTCGAATGAGTGATTTACCAACCCACCTGCATCATTTATTCTGTTGCCATGACCCTGCACTATGTATCAGGGTCTGGGCTAGCAGATGCACTTCAAGATGAACAGGACCTGTCTCTATCCCCCATGGAATTCCATGTCCAACACAGGCAGAGACAAGCCCAACACAGACTTCTAGGGCAGAGGGAACCCAGGAGGGGTGTACATGTTACATAGTTATCCGCCCTCTGTTGTTGTTAGGTGCCGTCGAGTCGGTATCTGACTCATAGTGACCCTCATAGGGTTTTCAATAGCTGACTGTTCCGGGATTGCTTTAGGAGTGGATTGCCAGGCCCTTCTCCCATTTTTGCGGTGCTGGGAATTGAACTCGGGACCTCAGAGACTGCAGCACAGCGTTCTACCAACTGAGCTAAATCCCAGCCCATCCACCCCCTGGGTACCCCGCAAAAAGAGGATATATCTTGGTGGGTCCCAAAGCCTAGCAGAGGCTTCTGTTGCCCTGAGGAACTTTGCTGGCAAAGTTGCAACTTTTCTCTTGGATTTGGGATCTGGCTTTTCATTATTAAGGCTGGTGCTGAAAGCTGGCATTTCAACCGGAACATGGGGTGGCATCAGGAATCCCACCTCCGTGGGATCCCCAACCCTGGAAGGTTGTACCAAGTTTATCAGCATGGCAAATGGCTGCAAACATCAGACTTAATGAATCTGGCAGATTGCTGTTTACAGGCGACCAGGAATTATTCCATGGCTGCAGCAGTCAGTGAGAGAGAAACTGCTCTGGCTTCCCAGACTGCAATAGGACGTCAGGCTCTGCAGCCTTACAAATTACATCAGAACGGGCAAATTAGCATAGATGAGGAATAGATACACACAAACCTGGATCCTTCTTTTTCTTTAAGTACCTGCACTGGAAGAACTTAGAACACATGACTCATTACTAACTCCTGAAATATGAAGAAGGAAAGAGAGAGAGGAGGACCCCCAGTTTGCAGATGACTGCAGTGGGGAGATGCTACCTGGGGGAAGCAGAGAAGGTACTCCATGGGGTGGTAGATGAGAGGCTTCCTGTTCCCTTTATGTCCACTAACATAAGCCTTATTATTAACTTTGGAATCAGACATCTCTAGTCAGATGTCCATCCAGTCACCTGTTCAATAGATAACAGTTAGTGGAGCTCCTTCTGTCTCCTGGGCACCATTCCATATGCTGAGGACCTAGAAGTAAAAGCCTTGGGGAGTTTACATTCTGTGGGGAGAGATAGACAATAAAAATTTGCAGACAACAATAACAAGACTAGCAGATGGTCACATGTGTTCGGCAGGCACATGATGATACATGATGTGGTGCGGGGGACAGTGCAGTGATGCTCTGGCTAGAGGGGGAGGGAAGGCTTCCAGAGGGGGTGACTTGTGAGCTGAGAGGTCATCTCCCAACTCTGACTGGCCAACAGCCACCAGCAGCCACATGAGACCACTGAGTGCTTGGAATACAGCCAGTCTGTATTGGGGCGACCATCCAGGTAGGATCCTCAATGGATCTCTAAGCCCTGGAAAACACCTCATTTGTAATTTTTAATAGTGATCCAATTTGGAAATGACAATACTTTGGATAATTGGGTCTGTCTTAGTCTGGAAGCTCAGCTGAAACCTGTCCACCATGGGTGGCTGTGCTGGTATCCAGGACACCGGTGGCATACGTTTCAGCATCACAGCAACACACAAGCCCTCACAGCATGACAAGCTGAAAGATGCATGGGGGAAACATCATTAATTAGCACTTATTGAGTGTTTAGTTGATATCACACTCTATGACAAGGGTTTTCTGCACCTAAACTCAGTGAATCCTGATTTCAGTCTTGTGGGGCAGGTCCAATTATTATCCCAATTCCCAAGTGAGGTATTGGAGGCTGGAGTGTCTTCTTTGTCCAAGCTAGTAACTGAGAGACCAGAGCCTGATAGGACTGATGCCAAAGCCAGTTCCCTTCTTTCCTCTTAGGAATCATACCACCTATGTCCCTAAAAGCCTACAGCCATACCACTGTGGCATCCAATCCCCTCAGATCTCAGAGGCTAAGCAGGGTCAGGCCTGGTTAATCCTTGGATGGGAGACCACCTGGGAACACCAGTTGCTACAGGCTTGGGAGATGGACCTCCAACTCACTCCCAAAAAACAATCAGCCATAGAAAACCCTATGAATAGCAGAGAAGCACTGACAATAGTGTTTCATCTGTTCCATGTAGAGTCGCTATGAGTGGGACACTGACCCAACGGCACCTAACAACAAACAACATCTCCCTACAGAGATCCATGGCAGTCTAGTGGGTGCACTGGTACCCACAGCTCTGTGTCCATTTGCTGCCATGACTTAGATAGCACCATCACATTCTATATAATAGAGCCACCTCCAGTGTCTGGAGTTGGGGAAGGCTTCCTTCCCCTGCTTTCACCCTGAAGATGCCTCAGGCTCTTTGCAGACAAGACAAACCCCAGCCTGGAACAAAAGCTGTCTGTGAATGATCCATCAGCATGCCTTAAGTAGGCCATGCTGAGCCATTCACCATCCCCACCTACCTTCCGTGATAAGCGGTGACGTATGGTGTTCATTTACGCTTCCGTTCCTGTAGAAATATGGCGGGCACCATCAATTTTCTTGTTTGTTCTCTGACCCACTGTTCCCGGGTTAAGCAGTCTGCTTTGTCTAAATTTGTCAGTGGATACAAGCTTCTTCCTGCCACGGGCCCCACTATGGATGAACGTAGTCGGAATCTGGAGCCTTGAATAATGTATAAAGGATCCAACATGCAAAGCCTCCCTGGGAAGGGGGGCTGGTGGGGGTGGGGAGCGAGTGTTATATGTTTTCTCTGTTGGAGCCCCTTCATTTACAAAGCATATTTGTCAAGTCTTTTGCTAAGAGTAATGCCACGGAGCAGCCTCCCATCATTCTTGTTAATGGGGCTGTCTCTGTGTTACAGTAAACAGCTATAACTCTTCCGCTGAAGCCATTGTGAAGCGGGGGGAGTTTTTTCAACATCCAATTAAGGGTGTCTCCAATTTGCCAGCTGGGATCATGAGAGCTGTGACTCAGCCAAGAGGCAACCTAGGCATGGGGGAGGCTTTGCAGAGTGGAGAGCGAGCTGGAAAGGCCAGGCTACCGTCGCACCACCCTGGGGAGGGGTCTGGAACCCAGCTCTGGTCTTGGACAACCTTGGTGTTAGGTGCACTAGAGTGACTCTAGTGACTCTCAGGGTTTTCAGTGGATGTTTTCAATGGCTGATTGTTTTAGGATTGCTTTGGGAGTGGATTGCCAGGTCCTTCTATATTTGCAGTGCTGGAGATCAAACCCAGGTCCTCAGAGAGTACAGAGCAGCACTCTACCAACTGAGCTAAAGGACAACCTGAGGAATCCTTTGAAGACCACCAAGTCATGCTATCTATATGTTTACAGGCATTAGGCTGGTAGATGAGGGCCCTCCCAGACTCCTGTAGAGGTAGAAGAACAGGGGAGGTAAGACCATGGATCTGGAACAGGACTATGTGGATCTTCATCTCAGCTCAACCACGTACTGGCTGTGTACGTGGGAAAGTTACTTAACTCTCTGACTCATGGTGTCTCGTGTAGAAGGAGATGAATTATAACACTTTCTTTATAAAGTCACTTTGAAGATCAAATGAGATTGTGCAATGCATAGAAAGCCAGCATCCCAATTATATCACTAACACCATTATCATCATCATCACCATCATCCTTTCTTAGCCTGAGATACGTCTTCTTCCTCACCTCTCTGTGCCTAGTAGATCAGTATTGATCTGCCAAGTTCCATCTCAACTCCCACCTCCTGATGATGCCAGTCAGCAGGAGGTCCTCTCTTCCTCAGGCTCATATTGTTGGGTATGGAGCCGACCATATACCAGGTCCGTACATGACTCTTATAACCCCCTGATAAGGCAGATTCTCCCCTCCCATTTTATAGATGTGAACGTTGAGATTTAGACAGATTCAATAGCTTGCAAAGGGGTTCCTGGTTGTCAAGTGAAAAGGGAAAGCTTACCTGACAGTGATGCCCTAGTTCCAGAGTCTACTGTGTCCCACTTCTCTCCTGTCTAGGCATCCAACCTACCCCAAGGTGATTCCTCTTGTTCTGAAGCTTCATGAAAACCTTTTGTGGTTGTCTTCTCATCTATTGCTCCACGGAAGAGTAGGGAGTTTTTAGGAGAGCAGAATGTCTAATATCTGTGTTATCAGGTATTTATTTTTAACAAGTCTGAGATACTAAGAATTTGCAATGTCACCCAACCCATCATCTTGCATCTAATGGACTGGGAAGCTAAAGCCTCATGTCAGGAGCTCAGGCAAGGTTATGCATGACATCTACAGCGAAGTACTATTAGAACTGGATTCCATGATGGACAGGTTTCTTGTCTCTTAATGTTTAATCCTCTGGGGTTTAGCTCAATTGGCAGAATGCTGCTCTGTGCTCTTTGAGCCCTTGGGTTTAATTCCCAACACTGCAGAAATGGGAGAAGAATGTGGCAAACCTCTCCCAAAGCAATCCTGAAACAATCAGCCATTGGAAACCCTATGAACAGCAGAGAAGCACTGGTATAGTGCTGGGCATGGCACAATGTCGGGGAGTGTTTTGTTCTGTTGCATGTAGGGTCACTATGAGTTGGACCCAACTTGATGGCACCTAACAACAACAACAACAACAACAACAACAACAAATGCTTAATCCATCCCAAAGCTGCACACTGCTGAAATTAATGAACATAATAATTTGCTTGTGTTGATTTTTGTGGTTTGTAGAAGAGGACTGGAAAATCTGAGATGCACTTCCTACCATCCATCCAATATTTGTGCTTTCCCTACAGCTCTGCCTTCCCTCCATTGCTCTTTCCAGAGATGTCACTGACCGTGGCTGGGGCCTGTCCTCCAGGAGGAAGCCTCACGTGTTCACTCACTCAGTCTTCTACAAACTCTGTGAGTGTCACTTTTGTGCCCCATCCTGTGCTGAAAGCTGGGGAGTCTGTGATGGGCAAAAGATGATCTTCATTTGCATGGTTCTCTCAGCCCATTGATGAAGAAAGAATGGGAACCAGATAAGGGACATCTGCTATAGCCACCACCACCAACACGCATCGAATGCTTAATTTGTATCAGGGGCTACTCAAAGAGTTATGAATGCATCCATCCACATGTTCCTCCTACACAAAGACAGGCAATTTGTAATTTGCTGTGAACTAAATATGTTTACACCAAAAAAAATCCCAGATGTTATGGTACTTGGAGGTACGGCCTTTGGGAGGTGATTGGGCTTGGATGAGCTCATGCGGGTAGATCCCTTGTGATGGCAGTGGTACCCTTATAATAAAACAAAAAGGAGCTGAGTGTCCCATCACCCCCTGAGATACAGCAAGAGGGCATCTGTCAGGAAACCAGACAGAAAGCCGTCATCAGAGCTTGGCCGTGGTAGCCCCTGCAGCTCAGAATTTCAACCTCCGAAACGATGAGAAATGAATGTTAGCTGCTTAACCCGTGCAGACTATGGAGTCCTATTGAGGCAGCCTGGCCTGCCTGAGCCACCAGCCCTCCCAGCAGAGGTGAAAATGAAAGCACAGGAAGACTTTGAAGTGTTCTTCCTTAGTTCATGGAGCTACATGCAAAGTACAAGGGAAGTACAAAGCATAAAGGCAAGTGTGGTGACATGTAAGAGGGATTTCCAGAAAAGCACCTGCTCATATTGAAGATGATTGTTTTTGGTTAAGGAAGGTTGCCAAGGCGATGATGAAGCAGTGGGAAGAGAATCCAGGGGGAGGTATGGAAATGGTAGACCAGGTAGTTTGGGGAATTATGCGTATCGCTGCATTCCTGGTGGCTCCTATGGAAGGGAGACTGTTTCATGGCAGGAACGAGCTGAGGGCATCTCTCAGTTCCCCTTTCCCCAGGCCATTTGTGCCTCCAGCAGTTTTACTGAGCACTTACTTTTGTGTCAGGCTCTGACCTGAGAGTGATAAACAGATCCAGTCTCTGCCCTCAGGTTTCACCGACGTGAGGGATGAGACGGTTGATAATAAAGATGGTAAAGCAAATGCCATGCTTACCATATGCCTGGGCACAAGGGGAAAGCAGGTGAGAAGTAACTAAACAGGACAACCCAGCACATCACCTGAGCTGCATGTGACCAACTAAGCCAAGTGTTACCTGGGCTTGAGGTCAAGGTACAACAGGAAAAGAGGGAGCATGAGAGCATGCAGAGTGTAAAAAGTCATCACATGGAGCCGCTTCTGCTGGTACAATAACCATGCTGTCTTTAGCTCGAGTTCAGGGATCAACTGACAGGTGCTCAGAGAAGGCAGCCATCTAGCTGTAATCCATGGGAAGGCATGGGGACATTCTGGAAAAGTATTCTGCCCGTAAAAGGAAACAGACAAGGAAAAAGGTCCTCTTCCTTCCCACGGACATGGCCAGGAAGGGCAGGAAGCCAAAAACTATTCAGGCTTCTTTTAAAGAGGAATCACCCCAGACATGCGGGAGACATGTACTCTAACAATGGAGAACAGGAAGAGAGGAGGACTCTGTATCCTTGGTACACTATTGTTGTTGTTGTTAGGTGCCGTGAGGTGGGTCTGACTCATAGTAACACTCATGGGGTATTCGATGGCTGATTGTTTCAAGATTGCTTCAGGAATGGATTGTCATGTTCTTATAATGCCTCTAAACTAACCAGTCTCCCAGGTGTCTTGTGTTTGTGGTGCTGTGGGGGCTTTGCATGTTGCTAGGATGCTGAAAGCTAGGCCATTGGTATCTCAGATACCAGCAGGGCCACCCCTGGTGGACAGGTTTCAGCTGAGCTTCCAGGCTAACACAGACTAGGGAGAAGGACCTGGCAGCCCACTGTCAACACAATCAGTTATTGAAAACCCTATGAATGGCAGAGATACACTGTCAAATACAGTGCCAGAAAATGAACCCCCCAGGCTGGAAGGCATTCAAGAGATGACTGGGGAAGAGTTGCCTCCTCCAGGTAGAGTTGACTTTAATGATGGGAATGGAGTAAATTCCCTGGTACCTCCTTTGCTGATGTGGCATGACTCAAAATGAGAAGAAACACAGTGGCTGCAACATTGGGCTTGTACATAAAAAGAGCATACTCATGGCATCGTGTTGAGTGGTGTTTCATTCTGTCGTACATAGGGTTGCTAGGAGTGGACTCTGACTCAATGGCACCTAACAACAACAAACTAACCGGTCCTACAACTGCTGACCCCTGGACATTTTATCACATGACACATTGAAGTCCTGTACATTTTCAGTATCTGTTGCTTTGATGTGAGGTTCTCTGCCCCAGGCCACACCATGCCTGCCCTGCATCTATGGATGGAGAGCCTCTAACTGTGAGCTCCCCATGAGTTTCTCCCACATAAGTTTTTCTTAAGCAGGTGTTGTGCCACAGCAATGTACCAGCTGACTAATACAGCGACTAAAAGGCTAACACAGGCACCAAGAAACCACAAGCAGCAAAATATGGCTAAAGCATAAGGCAGTGGGGGCTGCTAGGGCTGGGAAGGGAGACCCTGTGTGAGTCAGTGCACACATTTAAGAAAAGTTTCATCGCAAGGTCAGCAGAGAGAATGAGAGAGCAGGGAGCGGGTGCGTGGGGCTGCAGGAAATGGAGGTTTAATGTTTGTGTAAATTGAAAGAGGGAATCTACTTGGAAATGAGGAAAAAAGCAAGATTAAAATGGAAAACACAGCCCCAAAGCTATTAATACCCAACAGATCCAAATTGAAAAATAAAAGCGATGGGTGAAGCATATAGTCCTCAAAATGAATTCGTGTCATAAACCATTAACATCAGCTCTACCTTATTACCTGTAATTCCAGAGAGAGAGGCTTCAAGCAGTGCGGGGCAGATGTCTGATGGGAGATCTGTAAGAGCTCTGCTGCAGAACAGGCCGGTTCCCTCCTCCTGGGACCACCGCTGTGCGTATCCTCCTCCTACCTCCGTCCTCCAAGGAAGCCCCAGCGCTGCCCTTAGTCCAGGGAAGCCCTCAAGTATCAGCAAAGACCACTATTGCTAAGATTTGCTGAAATCAAGAGAATTCTCGATAAAATCATTATTTCTTCCCTTTCTCTATATGTCTCCCCAGTTGCTGTTGTTGTTAGGTGCCTTCAAGTTGGGTCCAATTCATAGCGCCCTGATGTATAACAGAACAAAACACTCCCTGCCATTGTGCCGTGTCTGGCACTATAACAGCATTTCTCTGCTATTCATAGGGTTTTCAATGGCTGATTGTTTCAGGAATGGGCTACCAGGTCTTTTGCCCATTTGGGGGATGCTGGGGAATTGAACCCAGGACCTCAGAGAGCGCAGAGCAGCACTCTACCAACTGAGCTACCCCTAGTCCTGTCACATTGCTGTGTCTCTATTAATGCACATTAGCACTGATGAGAAACTTGTCAGCTCTGATCCATCCTTGGTCTCAGGCAGTAAATGTCACCTAAACCTGGGCATTATGCAGGGGAAATGGGATTTGGTGAGGCTCTATGTCCCTAAGGATCCCCACAGCTTCCCTCCACCAGCATCCACACACATGACCACATCTGAGCTCTTCCGTCTGAGGCATCATGGCACATGGCAGTCGTAATTTCCCGTGCAGACGTACTCAGTTGGAGCTCTGTCCCCTCCCTACCACGAGGGATGTCTCCTGTAACCACCACCACCAACATCCCTCATAGGCTTAGTTTGCACCAACTGCTACTCTAAGTGCTTGGCTTGGATCTCAAATCACTGAGCCTCCCCCTCCTGGTCCTCAAACCCCCAGGGTGCAAGGATGGAATGAGAGGTTGTGCGTGAGTGTGCAGACCAGGAGGGAGAATACAATAGGACCTGAATGTTGACTCTTCGTTACTCACCTCCCAAACCATCATGGCCTCTTCTGAACTATTCTTCGTGTTCTAGGAAGGGCACAGGGTCTGCGGATGCTCAGGTGTGGCCATGTCCCACCCTTGTGAGTGTGGACTATGTAAATAAGGAGAGTTCCTCACAGGGAATGGTTGCCTGAGGTTTTGAAGAACATGTGTTGCCCACCAAAGCAAAGCAAGACAGCTCATGCCACAGGCGTGAACCTCCCTATCTTCACGGGCTGATCCTTCTCAGTGGCCACACTCGCTCTTCACCTATCCAGTGAAGAACAGAGCACGCTTCAGGGGGGAGGGAGTGCCCACAAGCGGGCTGCCTTCACAGACACCTGGTCGACCCAAGCTCCACTCCTGCCATGTGTAAAATGCTGGACTGCACTTTAACTGCACTCCCTGCTCCCTCCTCTTTCCCACACAGAAACAACAGCTGCACTGGCCACCCATGGCTTGAGACTCTCCATGGCTCCCTATGCTAATAGGAAATCCAGACTCTTCCCGTGGCCCCAGCGTTTGTGGCTGATCTTGCCCCATCTTCTCTCCCCCTGCTGCTCTTGAGTGCATAACTTAGTCTCTATGAGCTGCAGTTTCCTCACCTAGAAAATAAAAATCCTTGCGAAGGCAGACGGCAGATCCAACAGGGTAAAACCCAGAAAGCATAATGGACACAGCTCCACTTCCGCCCCTTTAGGCTGGGAGATTTTTGAAAAGCAGTTCCTTACCCAGCAGATGGGCTCTGCTTTTTGTAGGTGCAGACTTTCAAGCCTCCCGTCACGTGGGTGTCTTTTGCCATTCCATGTCTCCATGACTCCCACACACCTCTGTACCTGCAAACACACACGCGTGCATGCGAGTGCATTCACACACACACATGCGCACACACACACACACACACACACACACTACCCAACAGCCAGGCACACTCTATTCACTCCAAGAGTACATAAGCCCCATGGCATTAGCAGCAAATGACAGCTCCTTGCATAGAGTTGCAGAGAGTATTAACAGGCTGCCACAATCCCACAGGGCTGGGGTTTAGCTCAGTTGGTAGAGCACTGCTCTGCACTCTCTGAGGACCCGGGTTCAATCCCCAGCACCGCGAAAATGGGAGAAGGACTTTGCAATCCTCTCCTGAAGCAATCCTGAAACAGTCAGCCATTGAAAACCCTATGAGGGTCACTATGAGTCAGACCCGACTCGACAGCACCTACAGACACCAACACAATCCCACAGGTTCTAGTATGTCTTTCCTTCAGAAGCCTTCTCCCATGAGCCCCCTGCCTTCTTCCACAAGCTTACGCCCAGCCACCAGCTCCAGCCAGGCTCCACTCACTGGATGGTCCCACCTCACGCTGCAGGACACACAGGGATCCCTCCCAGTGACCATAAGAAAGCTCCATGAACCTCTTTGCCCATGTCCTGAGCATAAATGCCTGACTTTGGGGCCCAGGGTCCAGGAAGTGCCTTAGGTAATCTACACTGAATTTACCATCCATCCTCATTGAGAGAGCTGCTAAATCCTTCCTAGAACCTCTTTCCCAAATGGGAAATTCAGTCTATTATTCAGAGTATCCATTCCATCTTTAGGGATTTCTATTAAGAGAGTCTTGATGATCACCTAAAATATATTTCCCACTGGAGCAACAGAACATATCTAAGGCTGAACTGATGGCCTCCCAACTCAGGGTCTCCACATCCCCATGTGCACAGCTCATTGCTTTCCATCCCTCATGTTATCTCATATTGTTGTTAGGTGCTGTAGAGTCATGTCCGACTCATAGTGACCCTCATAGGGTTTTCAATGGCTTATTGTTTCGGGATTGCCTTGGGAGTGGATTGCCACATCCTTCTATCATTTTTGTGGTGCTGGGAATCAAACTCGGGACCTCAGAAACTGCAGAGAGGTGCTCTACCAACTGAGCTAAATCCCGGCCCCTTATCTCATATTATACAACCTATTTCATGCTGTCCTGCTTGCTTCTTCTAGCAAACATGAGCTCCTGAAGAACAGAAATCATGTCTTCTTCATCTATTGCTCCAGCGCATTGTTTTTTAAAACTTGGACTTACACCAGGCGTGGTGGCTCACACCTGCAATCCCAGCAACTTGGGTGGCAGAGGCAGGAGGATCATTGGTTTGAGGCCAGACGCAGACTGCGTAACTTAGCAAGACCCTGTGTCAAGATAAAAATAAAAATTATAAAAAATGAGCTGCAGGTGCAGCCCAGTGGTAGAGCACTTGCAAGGTATACAGGGGCCCCCAAATACTACAAAAAGAAAAAGAGCAGAAAGAAAAGAAAAGAAAAGAAAAGAAAAGAAAAGAAAAGGGAAAAGAAAAGAAAAAGTAAAAGAAAAGAAAAGAGAAAAGAAAAGAAAAAATCTTGGACTATGGATCTTTCCACATATCAGTTCCCAGATCTAAGTTAAAACATGCTGGCCCGGCAATCCAGATAAGAGACTTAGTTTCTTTGAGTCTCTTTCTCTTGTCTCTAATATGGTGGCAATGATCCCTGTGACATGCCATTGTGTTTAATAAATGATTAGTGTCGTGCAAGAAAGAAAAGAAACCAGCAAGTGCTGAACACCTACAGTTGTTCCAGAAACATGGCAGAGGTTCTATCAACGTTCCTCCTCCCCTTCTTCTCTCACCCACTTTGTGTGGGAGGTTCTCAGTTCTCTATGTCCTTGCCGGTACTCACTGACCTCCTATCAAGTGTGAGGAATCACTCTGAGTCCTGGGGGTGCAAGAAAGACCCAAGTACCCTTCCCAGCTTCAGGGACTTGGCATCCTTCAGGATAGAGACGAAGCCAGGATGCTGTGGAGGGACCTAGGTGGGACTCAGTCCACACTGGGAGCTCAGGGACAGCATCTCAGGGGAGATGATTGCAAAATGACAGTGAAAGACTGGGCTGAGGTCTGCCAGGTGAAAGAAAGGGCTGGGGCATGTTCGAGAGAAGATTGCAGGGGGCAGAGATCAGCAGAAATCTCATGGCGCCAGACCTTGAAAACTACCATTATTGGCGAAGGACGTGTTGGTTGTCAGTGACTGAAACTAAATTCTGACTAAGTTAAGATTTAAAAAATTAAAAAGGAAAAAGAAAGCAATTTGTTTACTGAGCTTGGAACAAGACTAGGTAACTGCAAAAGCAGAAATAACTTAAATACTAGTGCCTCAAAAGGCTGGGATAATAAGGACCCAAGGCCACCCCTTGGTCCCCAACCCCCTTTCTTCTTGGCTATTTTCATTCTTTAAAAGCTCTGTGTCCAAGTTGGGGGGGGGGGCAATTTCTCCAAGGCCTTAAATCTGTTTTCTCCCAGTCTATCCATCACAGCACGAAAAAAATATTTTTCAATCCCCATATGCCCTGTGCAGGACAGGGTTTTGGTTGGCTCCGCTAGGTGACATCCCTCCCACGCCACCACTGACTGCGGCCTGGAGGTGAGGGGTTGAGACGCACATGTTCAAAGTCATACACTCACCGGGGTGAAGGTAACACGGGAAGAGGCCACAGGGCTATGCAACCATGTTAAGGGGTTTAGGAAGCATTTTGTGGATGAATAAAACCTTTAACATCTCTGCCAGCCCAAGACGCCATGGTTAAATCATGATGTGTGAGGAAAGACAAGGAGTCACAGCGCTCCGGACCTTTCAGAGGTCTAGAAGCAAAACCCGCTTGTGATGTGCTTGTCACTGACTCTCCTGAAAGCCTTTTCCCTGTGTGCTCACGATCGGCTCTCTGAGCTTAGAAAACCCAACTTTCTAGGAGTTTTCTGCTGTTATTAGTTTTTTAAATGGGGAGGAGGCCGGGTATGTTGGCACACACCTGTCATCCCAGCAACTCAGGAGGGGGAGGTAGGAGGATCGCAAGTTCGAGGCCAGAGGCAGCCTGTGTAATTTAGCAAGACCTTGTCTCAAGATAAAAAATAAAAAGGGGGCTAGGGGTGCAGCTCAGTGGTAGAGCGCTTGCAAGGTATGCACAAGGCTCTGGGTTCAATCCTCTAGTAAAAGAAAGAAAGAAGAAAGACAAGAGAGAGGAGGGAGGGAGAGAGAGAGAGAGAGAGAGGAAGGAAGAAAGGAAGGAAGGGAAGGAGGGAGGGAGGGAGGGAGGGAGGAGGACATGCTGTTCCCCATATCCCAGAAATTAGGAGGCTGAGTCTTAAATCCAGCAGCTGGCAAGGTCTGGGAAGGACAGCAGTGTCACCTTCGCCTGTTTCCTGCCCTGAGAAGCCACGAGCTTCCTTCTCTCTTTGCCAAGAGAAGAAAAGGTTCCATCCTCTACACTGCCACGTGGCCACCTTCCAAGGGCAGCTTGTCACATTTATAAATGTCCTTTTCTTTTATTTCATGTCTTAAAGCCATCTGGGGCCCAGAAAAGGAGCCTTGCTGACTTTCAACAACTTTTCCTTGGCTGGGCGCAGTGGTACAGCCTAGAATCCCAGGGACTTGGGAGGCTGAGGGAGGATCGTGAGTTCGAGGCCAGAGGTGGCCTGTGTCACTTAGTGAGACCTTGACTCAAAATAACAGGCAGAAAAGTGGCCTGGGGGTACAACCTAGGGGTAGAGCACTTGCAAAGTTATGTGTGAGGACCTGGGTTCAACCATCCAATTACCAAAAAACAAAGAGAGGGAGGAGAGAAGAGAAAGGGGAGAGGGAGAGGAGAGAAGAGAAGGAGATAGAGAGGAGAGAGGGAGAGAGAGAGAAAAAGAGAGAAAGAGAGGAAGAAGAGAAGAGGAGAGGAGAGGAGGAGAGGGAGAGGGGGGAGAGAGA
>VMDO01030394.1:0-21185 GCA_007922755.1 Pedetes capensis | reverse complement strand
ACCAAGACCATATTTTCCAACTACTGGGCCTTCTTCTTTGTTTCCAACCTTTGCATTCCAGTCACCAGTGATTATCAGTATGTCTTGATTGCATGTTTGATCTATTTCAGATTGCAGAAGCTGATAGAAGTCTTCCCTTTCTTCATTTGTGGCCTTAGTGGTGGGTGCATAAATTTGAATAATAGTCATATTAATTGGCTTTCCTTGTAGGCGTATGGATGTTATTCTATCACTGACAGCATTGTATTTCATGACAGATCTTGAAATGTCTTTTTTGATGATGAATGCAACCCCATTTCTCTTTAGTTTGTCATTCCCAGCATAGTAGACCATATGACTGTCTGACTCAAAATGGCCTATGCTGGTCCATTTTAGCTCACTGATGCCTAGAATGTCAATGTTTATGTGCTCCATTTCTCTTTTAACAATTTCTAGTTTACCTAGATTCATACTACGTACATTCCATGTTTCCTATTATTAATGGATGTTTACAGTTGTTTTTCCTCCTTTTGAGTCGTGTCACATCATCACGTTGAGCACCCTGGGGTTTTACTCCATTTCCCTCATCACCGTAGACTCTACTTGGAGGAGGCAACTCTTCCCCAGTAGTCTTTTGAGTGCCTTCCAACCTCTGGGCCTCATTTTCCGGCACTATATCTGACAGTGTTTCTTTGCTATCCATAGGGTTTTCAATGGCTAGTTGTTTCGGGAGTGGCTCGCCAGGTCCTACTCCCTAGTCTATCTTAGTCTGGAAGCTCAGCTGAAAACCTGTCCACCATGGGTAACCGTGCTCATGTCTGAGGTTACAGTGGCAGAGCTCTCAGCCTCATCGCAACACACAAGCCCCCACAGTGCGGCAAACTGGAGATACAATAATCTTTTTAAGAATTAAGTAGTTGCCAAGTGTATTAAGCAAATAAAAGCCTTCTTTGTTTTTTTTTAAGTACTTTGTAGTATAAAGGTGTAATAGTGGTTCTGGAACTTGGATTTCCTGTGTTTTGTGTCTGTTGTTTAATTGTCTTCAATGCTTTTCTAAACTTATGACCTAGAATTATCAAAATTGGATTTGTTGATTTGGGAAGTAAAAAAAACTTTTGGTTTTGATGTCTGAGTAGGTACATCTACAAACAACTTCAGACTTCTCTAACAATTCAGACTCCTCCCTTCTGAGCTTAACTTTTGTTTAAAATTTTCAAATATGGAATTAGATCCAGTAAATATTACAAGGTCCATGACTCCCCTATATAATTCTTAATATTAGGAAAAGTAAATGGGAAAAAAGCCCCACGTTCCCTTATATGCCATCTCATATAGTCCCATAATAATCATGAGCTAAAAATTACCCTGATTTTTTTATTTTTAGTTTTAAAAGTTATGACATCTTTAGTTATATATCATTTTCACCTAAATTTCCAGGCCATTTTCCCATCTAATGTTGTAAAAGTCCTTAAGATCATAATAAATCTTCAATGAGTATCTATCTGTTTGAATTCATACTTCATTTTCTTTGGGGAAAAACGTGAGAAATGTCATTTTTGGTGGTGGTGAAGTATCTCTGCTGTGTACCTTAGTTCAGACTTTTTAGTTTTCTGTTTTCATTCATCCATTTAAAAACAAATTCATCAGTGTACCTTATCCAGTCACACTTAAGGGTTTTCTTAAGGTAAAGAGAAATGACTTTAGAAAATGTGGTGACCAGATGCGGATGTTTAAAACAGTTGTGCTATTTAAGCCTACAAGAAGTTAGAGAAAATAGCAGATCTTTGTTACTGAGGTGTTTTTTTTTTTTTTTTTTTTTCTGTTTTTGTTCTTTCCTTCTTTCTGGTTTTTCCTGGCAGATGAGCCAAGTCATAGGACCTTGGGAAGAATGCTGTCTAAAATTACTGTCGTGATTTGAATTCTCACAGAGTTTTTGATGTTAAGATTGCTTCAAAGCTGAAGGTGTTAAAAATAAAAGCCATGGCTTTGAAAAGACTTTCCTGTGGGCATCTCCCCCTGACATTTGCATTTGTTTTCTAAAAAGGAAAAGCCCTTAAACTACTAAAAGTGTACACACATGATATTGTTGGGTCTTTGCCATCCATTTGAAAAACTGAAGATAAGGCCTCATTTCAGAAGAACACTCAGATTTTGGCTATCTTGGGTATATTGTAACAGGAACTGAATTACAGGATTTGAGGCTTAGGCTAGAGCCAAGAAAAATATAAGATGGCACCCAACAACAGCAGCAGCAGCCAGGTGTACTGGTAACATGGGATGCTGAAATAGGAGGATCTTAAAGCCAGAGGTAGCCTGTGCAACTTTGTGAGACCCTTTCTAAAATAAAAAATGTAGGGGCTGTAATAAAGCCATTGGCTAGCAGGCAAAAGGCCCTGGGTTCATGTTCCCATTATTGGGGAGGGGGAAGAAGGTATTGTAGTAAGAGAAATTCACATTTCTTCTGGCTATTGAAGACCTTGCCTGAAGTTGAGGGAGGCAAAAGTAATTTGTAGGGTGCTGAAGGTATTATTAGGCAGAAACAGCAAGCAGGGAGAGAAGATAGAAATTCCAAATCCACTAGAGAGGTGGGGAGGGCAGGTTCTAAGCAGTGGACCGGGCTGCAGATCAGGGCACACCTTTTATGTAAAAGCCATAACACATGTCCGTTTGTGCCATTCCTGATGTCCATGAGTCACCACACACATGCACACATATGCTTGAGAGAACTATTTTGGAAAGAAGTATTCTTATTAATTAATCACATGGATAAATGGAAATTGACCAGCAGCTTTCGTTTGAAGACTCACTGTCAATAAGCCCCTTTGGGAGTTGTCTGCTCTCCTGTGAAAGTCAGTAACGGGGATCCTGTCACCCTGAGATGGCATTTTCATTTTGACCTTATCTAGGTTATGTTCTTGAATGGAGGGGCTGTCTTTTATTTGTGTTTTTATAGAATCTAGTACACAGTCTGGCGTAGGTTACCACTGGTGTAAAGAACAGTTGTCATTATTCAGTGAAGACAGAAAACAGATGGTGGTCTTTTTCTTTTGAATGAATACTTGGTGTTAGATGATTTATTGTACCCTTCCATATTGAGAATGAAAATACAACACAGTCCTTTGAGACTTGAGGTAAATAAAATTCTAGTTCTTCTGTACAGCTGGAACTTTATTCTCACACACAGTGCTGCAGACCTGGGGACATGATCTTAGATTAGGTGTTTGACTTTCTTTTTCAAGTAAGTTATCTGTACAGTTATTATGATGTGATGAAGTGACAGCATCTCGTTTTTTTTTTTTTTTGTATTATTTTGAAAGCCAAAACACAAAGGCTAACTATTAAAATTTAACGTGTGCATCCTGAGTAGAGAGCAGAAATTCTTTCCAAACAGGCACAGGAAGCTTTAAAATGCCTATTCATCCTTTTTCACAGCACTAGGGAATGAATCAGCAATTTGTGAAGGTTAGTAAACCTTTATTTTGAATTATAACAAGGTGTTTATATCCAAGAATATAGAAAAATTGAAATGCAACAAATAATCTGAGTTTAGTATCAGTAAATTACTAATAGAGTTTTGATGCAGAAGGCTGTTATATTTTACTTTTTAGGTTCCAAGAAATGTTGGAGGGTGCCTGACAGATGTTGGAAAGAGCTGTGCTGTTTTTGGTTAGTGTGGTCATTACATGGTTGTTGAGTAAAAATGGATTAATGACCACTTCATTTTCAAAACTAGGAGAATTAATTTTCAGAACATCTTTTTGTAATGCCCAGTGCTTGTGAGGACCAAGATCCAGGTGTCTCCTTCCTACTAGTCACTAAAATTGGCTGTTTTTGTAGTTACCAAACCTTATTATTCTTCAGCCTGTGGTCTTGCACGTTGTTTGTAGCTCCCATAGCGTTGAGCTGGACCACTGTTTACCTTTTGTAGTTCTAGAAAAGCCATCCAAGACGTTCTGTCTGCATGCCTGGCTCGGTGGCTTTTCCTCGTCTATTGGAAGGGCTGACTGGACTGTGTTTGGAAGATTTAGGTGATTGGCCTTTGGATTTGTATTAAAAGTGCCAAGTTATTCATTTAGCAGCTAGTACAGGGCCTGTAACTGGGCCAGGTACTCTGTTATATATATGGGTTAAGGCAGAAAATAAGGCAGATAGGGTTGTGGTAGTTAAGCTAAGATCTCAAAGATGAGAAGTTCGTCAGCTGAAGAAGAGAAGTCCAGGTTGAAGGCAGAGCCTGTGCAGAGACACTGAGATCTGTAAGTGCTGTGTGCCTAAGTGACAGTTTCTTCATTTGTAAAATTGGGAAAGAAGAGCATCTAAGACAGGGACATTGTGAAGAGTAAATAAGATACATTGTGTCTGGTATCTAGCTTGTGCTGATACAGAATTAACACTTTTTAATTGTTTGATATTAGTTGTTGGGCCTGCAGCCCTACCACTTTGGTGTCCCATCCCATCAGATCTCGAAAACTAAGCAGGGTCAGACCTAGTTAGTACGTGGATGGGAGACCGCCTGGGAACACCAGATGCTTGCTGTAGGCTTAGGAGAAGGACCCGGCAACCCACTTCTAAAAATCAATCCGCCATTGAAAACCCTATGAACAGCAGAGAAGCACTGACAATAGTGTTTTGTCTGTTGTATATAGAGCTGCTGTGAGTTGGACCTCAACTCGAGGGGACCCAACAGCAACAACAACATTAGTAGTTGGTACTTTTAGGACAGACTAGAGAGGCTTAAACATTTTATGAACAAGATTATGAGAAGAAGCCAGCAGAGAGAGAAGTGGGATAAATATTGGAGAGGGTATTAAGCAGAGGTGTAGCTCTCAGAGAAGCGAGGTGGTAAGTGAGCAAAAGGCATGATGGATTGTCTTCAGCAGACGAGGGGACTTGGTGGAGGTCCCAGAAGTGATATTTTTTCTGAGTTCTGGTAGGCTACTGGGAGAGACACCAATTGAGAAGCGTGGCAAGTTGGAGAACAGGAGACAGGAGCATACAAAACTGCTGATAAACAGCGTTCAGATCCTGAGATTGCATACCATAAATGTATAGTGACACCAAGTGTGTGTTTTTACAGTTTTCCCTGGCTATTATGTGTTCAGTAGAATGAGGAACTGCAGACATGAGATTAGCATACTTTTAAAGATTTTCAAGCCAGATGGCAGGAAGTGGGGGAGTTGGGTGCTGCAACATAATAGGGCAAGTGGCCAGCAATTGAGTCCAACTTGGGTGGGAAGGCCAGTGTGCTGTGGATGGCATGAACTGCCTTGGAGAAAGAGGAGGGCAGTGGTCCTTGTGGAACCACCACAAAAGATAAGAATTTCTTTGAGTGATAGTTCCTCTCTGCTGTTTCTGACATGAATTCTTTGTGTTGATAACTGAAATATGAACAATTGCTAAAAGGAAATAACTACTCTTTTGTAAGGGTACAACCTTTGGGTTGAGTTGGTTCTTGTATTTGACTTTCAAGTTACCAATGATTTCATATGGTATGCTGAACCAGTAAATGAAAGGCTGTGATTCTTAATCTTAGGTAATTTAAATACATGAGAGATTTTATTTTCATTGACTGCTTTTTAAGGACCCTATGTGTCTGGCTGTTGTGCTGTGGGGGCTTGGTGTGTTGCTGTGATGCTGAAAGCTATGCCACTGCCATTTTAGACACCAGGAAGGCCAACCCTGGTGGACAGGTTTCAGCTGAGCTTCCAGATCAAGACAGACTAGGGAGAAGGACTTGACAGCCCACTCCTGAAACAGCCATTGAAAACCCTATGGATAGCAGAGAAACACTGTTAAATACAGTGCCAGAAAATGAGCTTGATAGGCTAGAAGGCATTCAAGAAACAACTGGAAAAGAGATGCCTCCTCAAAGTAGAGTCAACCCTAATGATGGGAAAGGAGGTAAGTCCCTTGGACCTCCTTTTGTTAATGTGGCATGACTCCAGATGAGAACAAACACAGTGGCTGCAGCATTGCTCTCAAACATAAAAAAGATCATGTGCTTGTGACAGTGTTGGATATTGTTTGGTTCTGTTGTACATAGAGTTGTTACAAGTTGGACCAGACTTAATAGCATGCAACAACAAAGCTTTTTAAGGAGGTTAACACTTTAGCTATATTGACATCTTTAAACACTAAGTAGGAAAGAATCTGTAGATGCATTTCATTGTTTGCAACTAAAACAGCCAGTCTTTGAGGTGGCATCTACCTGTAATGTGGGGCTGGTCTGCCTGAAATTTAGTAGACCTTATTTCTCTTTTTATTTTTGTTTTGAGCATAGTAAATCTGAAAGCAGTAACATTTAATTCATTGAGTATTTTAAGACCTCTCAAGTTTCAGATTGTGAATAAGGTTCAGAACAGAAGTGAGTGATACAGATGTGATACCGCATAAACCTTACTGGCTTCATCTGAATGATTGAATCATGGGGTACACATTCTTAGGATGCTCACCATAGTCCTTGGGATGCCAGAAAAATTTAGATCTTTTTAACCTCTTACTTTCAACTTGTGTATGTTTTAGAGTAGTCATGTGTCTGAAGCATGTAGGTAAATGTCTATATATTGGGGGCACCTTTTAAAAATGTCATTATTGTGTATATGATCAAAAATGTTTGGAGTCTACTGTTAGTATGTATTTTTTAACATACACATTTTTGATAACTTTCTCTTGTTTTAACATTTTGAGAAAACCAAGTGTGTCTACCTATAATACACCATGGTCTTAATAATGAAGTAGTTTTATTTTTTGTATGATCTTTGTAAGTGTAAAGTAACACTTGTCATGTAGAAAGACTTAACTAAGATGTGATCTGACAGATCAATTTTGCCTTGTGTAGGACAGTGTCTGTGTCCCTGGATATAAAACACTAACTGCCCCCCCCATACCATCTTTTGGTTGTTGGGAATGGGCCATGGAGAATGGTGTAATGCCATGTGCTCATTTTGCTGTTCATCCTCTTCCCAAAGTGTGTCCTTTCCATTTCCTGCCATGCCCATTAACTATCTTAAAGCAACAGGGCAGGATGCCACCCTGAAATTTCCTGGCCCAATCTGTTTGCTCATACTAAATGTTTTCTTAACGTGAACTGTCTCAGTTTCAGAGAGCCAACAAATTCTTGCTTCAAAAAGTTCTCCTTCCCTGTCCCCCAACAACCTTTTTCTTAAAATGAGTCAGAAAAATCACTAAGAAGAACCTAATTTAGCCAGGTGCTGTGGCATATGCTTGTAATCCTGCCGACTCCTGTGGCCCTCAGAATGCCAGGTCCTCAGAATGCCAGGCCAGCAGAGATGGGAGAAAAGAAAAAGCCTCAGGCGTTTTTCCTTGTGGGGACAAACACAGCTCTCTATTTATCTTCCCTTCTCAGGGTGGAGAGAAACCCAAAGTGTACGGCTTTAAGTGTTAGCAGCTCTTATACTGCCTCAAGGGCAGATGCTTCCATGTTGGTGGTCTCAGTGGTCACCAGGAGAGAGTTCTTGCTTTGTTGGTGGTCCTCAACACAGAGACACACACACACACACACACACACACAGAGAGAGAGAGAGAGAGAGAGAGAGAGAGAGAGAGAGCACTGTTTCCTTGCTGATCCAGGAAAGAAAGAGAGAGAGAGAGAGAGAGAGAGAGAGAGAGAGAGAGAGGGAGGGAGGGAGGGAGGGAGATAGAGATAGATAGAGAGATATCTTTCTTTGTTGGTGGTCCAGGTGAGCGAGCGCGAGAGAGAGACAGCGAGAGAGACGAGAGAGTGCGCGAGTGCGCTATTTCCTTGCTCATGGTCCAGGTGAGAGAGAGAGTTCTTTCCTTGCTGATGGTCCGGGCGAGAGAGAGTGAGCTGCTGCAGTGCAGCTCCTTATATAGGTTGGCCCCGGAATGGCCTGAGCCAATCAGCTTTGAGTCCAGTTGTCCAATCAGGTTTGGGGGATTTGTGAAGGGTTTTGTACAAACCTCCAATCAAGTTACTTTCATTTTCCCTAAATTTTTAATTTACAAATCAGATCATCAAAAGCCGTTTTCCCAGTTTTGGGGTTTTTGCCAATTTTCTCCCAATTTCTCCCTACGCTGTGCAACTTAACAAAACCTTGCCTCAAAAAATAAAAATAAACAGACAAACAAAACTTCACAATTTAATTGGGGTATATTGAATAAATCTAGGTTGTTCTTCTGGAGGCTGCTGTTTTCATTTTTGTTTGAGTGATGAGCATGTATTTTAACTTACGTTGGCACTTTGTCATCTTTTAAATCATTATTAAATAAGATTTTTTTTTTTTTTTTTTTTGAGACATGGTCTCACTGTGTAGTCCAGGCTGGCCTGGAACTTGCTGTGTACCTGAGGCTGGCCTTGAACTCACTATCCTCCTGCCTCAGTGTCCTAAGTGCTGAGCAGCAGGCACGTGCCACCACAGGTGGCTTAAATGAGGTTTTATTTAAGTGAGATCGTGCGTGTGTCTTTGTAGGTTGATGGCAGTTAGAAGCATGCTTTCCAGTGCACCGCCCGACACCATTTGTCACGCAGAATGTCTGTGAGTGAGAACTCGGTGTTTGCTTATGAATCCTCGGTGCACAGCACCAACATCTTGCTCAGCCTCAATGACCAGCGGAAGAAGGACGTGCTGTGCGATGTCACCATCCTCGTGGAGGGCCAGCGGTTCCGCGCACACCGCTCGGTGCTGGCAGCCTGCAGCAGCTACTTCCACTCCAGAGTCGTAGGCCAGGCTGAGGCCGAGCTTACCATCACGCTGCCAGAAGAGGTGAGGGGCCCGTGGTTCTGGTGATCGCAGTTTGATGTTGTTTAAATCAATCTCTTTTGGTTTATACGGTTAAAAGGTAAAGAGTGGTCTCCTTGTCAGGTGGCTGAGAAACATTTCTGTAGTATCCCATTCTCTAGCTCATTTCACGGAAATTATTACATTTACAATGTACATAATTACATTATGTAATGTAAATTTACATTTACATTTATGTTATTTCTTGTGGGAAAAAAATGCTCAACATACGAACTGATGGGCCCTCAACCAGCCTTTTGAAAGGCTTGGGTCAAGCGCTGAGGCATCGCTGTGTTTGAAGTGTTTTATCAGAGTGACAGTAATAATTGGAAACATCATTGTATAACTAGCTGCCTCGAAAGCCCTTTTTGGTGGTTTTAACTTATTTTAGAAAATTCTAATTGAAATTTATATTGAGATAATCGTACATTTATGTTTAGCTGTAAGAAATAACTTGAGTTCCTTTTACATTTTGCCCCGTGTCCCGCAATGGTAACATTTTTAAAAATGACAATATAATGTTACAACTAGGGTATTGATGATAAGGTTTTCAGATTGCTGCAGTTTTACCTGTACTAATTCCTTTGTGTGTGTATTCACTTTTGTACAAGTTTACGCCCCGCACCCGACCCTATAAAGGTTACTGTATCCAGCCCCACAGTTAAGATACCGAGTAGTTCCTCCACCCAGGGATTCTTTGTTCTGTCTTTTTATAACAACACCCACTTATCTCTCACCTTTGTCCCCTTAATCCCTCACCACCTTCTTCCATCTCTAATTATTGGCAACTACTCCGGTCCTCCTTTGCTTAAGTTTTGTCATTTCAAAAGTGTTATATGAATGAAATCATATAATATGCAGTCTTTTCAGATTGACTTTGTGCACTTAATGTAATTTCTTTTTTCTTTTTCTTTTTTTTTAGGGTTTTCTTTTTTTTTTTTAATTAGAAATTTTTAATGTACACCTTAATGTGATTCATTCTGACATGCTTTTCATTGTGACATTTCTACATATGCATTTTGTTGTACATTATTCATATAGGTTCCCCCTTACCCTCTTGTATGCTTCCCCCCCTCCTCCCTATCTACGTCTTCTCTATCATTTACTTGTAATATTTTTCTACATGTCCTTGGGTTCCAGTTCTGTTTAAGGTAGAAACTTTTCCTGTAGTGAACTTTGTTTTTATCTTGTCAGAACAATTGCATGTTCTTAATGTAATTTCTTTGAGATTATCCAAATTGTGTGTGTCTGTGGCTTGATCCTTTTTTATTGCTGAGTAATATCACATAGTACTAATCTACCGATGTTTATTTTATTTTATTTTATTTTATTTTAACTTTCTACTCATTGAAGATAAGGCTATTTCCAGTTTTGCACTACTTGCAAATAAAGTTACTGTGAGTAGTGTGTACTATTGTATGGATGTAAGTTTTCCTTTTTTATGGATGAAAGACCAGGAGTGCATTTATTGATCATGTGGTAATTACATATTTAGTTTTATTAAAAAACATCCACCTCTTTTACAAAGTGGCTGTACCATCTTACCTTCCTGCTAGCCATGAGTTCTCACTAGCATAAATGGTGGTATCCCTGTTTTGTTTTGTTTTGTTTTTAATTTTAGCTATTTAAAAGTTAAATACTCAAACTCAGCATGTTTTAAAGAGAATCTTAAATATTAATAACATTTTGGTCAGTCTTGTAGGAGCTCAATTTTTTTTTTTTTTTTTTTTTTTTTTTGCTTTGTTTTGCAGTACTGGGGGTTGAACCCAGGGCCTCGCTCTTGCATGCTCTGCAAGTGCTGGACCACTGAGCTGCACCCCCAGCCCTTTTTTTCACTTTTTGAGGCAGGGTCTTGCTAAGTTACACAGACTGCCTCTGGTCTCAAACTTGCAATCCTCCTGCCTCTGCCTCCCGAGCCACTCAGATTACAGGCATTCGCCACTGCACCTGCCTCATGAACTCACTGTTTTGAAATTAATTTTTTATTTTTAATCCAGGATGAAGCTTTCTCTGTACTTGAGCAGGCTACATTCCCTCTTACCTTGCAAAGGCAGGTTCAGTGTAACTGTACAAGTGTCTGCTTAAAGGCTTGCTTACCTGGAGCCCATGGATCATTGCTCAAACAGTATTGAGGGGTGATTTTTAGAACTTCATCATATTAAATTTTTATTATTAGAATTTTTTGGCCCAAGAAAAAGGCAGTAGCTGCCATTTACTGTGCATTTATTGTGCATGGGTTGGGGCTTCTTTATAAATGGTTTTCATTTTTTTTTTTAATCCTTAAAATTCTGCTCCTGTAGTTTATAGCAGTTGGAATTGTTTGGTCCTATGGAAGTGGGATAGCAATAGACACCTACACCTTACTGTGCTTGGGTCAGAAGCAGTGTCCATTTTGCTTCATTTCATAGGTGATTTATTTTATTTCCATGAACATAGGAAACTTTTGGTAGTGTCATGTCTTTACCTCATGTGAGTAAAACATAATTTATATGCAATTAAGAGTAGAATTCATAAAGTGGAGGTCATGGTGTCAATGAGTAGGGTGTGAGAAGCATGCTTTTCCAGCCTCTCTTAGTTATACATTTCCTAGAAGAATATTTTTTTCTTTCCAAATGAAAGTATCTGTTGTTTAACTATTAGAAATAAATTATACCACCCTATTCTCCTTGTACTTGTTTTTGTTTATTGGACAGCTTTCAAATGATTTCAAATGATATTTTGTATATTTACAGGTGACAGTTAAAGGATTTGAACCTTTAATTCAGTTTGCCTACACTGCTAAACTGATTTTAAGTAAAGACAATGTGGACGAAGTGTGCAAGTGTGTGGAATTCCTAAGTGTACACAATATTGAGGAGTCCTGCTTTCAGTTTCTTAAATTTAAGTTTTTGGACTCCAGTGCAGATCAACAAGAATGCCCAAGGAAAAAATGCTTCCCATCACACTGTCAGAAAACAGACCTTAAATTTTCGCTTTCGGGGCAGAGAGATCTAGAAGTTGATGAAGTCGAGGAATTTCCAGGAAATAAAAATGTTCCGACTCCTCAGTGTAAACTCCAGGTGCAGCAAGGAAATGCAAAAGCATCTCCTCCGCTACAAGACAGTGCCAGTCAGACATGCGAGTCCATGTGCTTGGAAAAGGACGCTGCTCTGGCTTTGCCGTCTTTGTGCCCCAAATACAGGAAGTTCCAAAAAGCATTTGGAACTGACAGGATCCGGACTGTGGAATCCAGTGTCAAAGACATTCATGCTGCTTCTGGTCAGCCAAATGAGACATCTGAAAACGAATGTCAGGTGGGAGGCCAGGACTGTGCAGATTTGCAGGTGATTTTAACATGTGAAGAAAAGAAGTTAGCAGTGGAACATGAAGAAACGAAGAAAAGAGATCCTGCTTCTCAGTGCCCCGCAGAACAAACAGAAGCAACTCCTTTCCCTCACAGTTCTTCTGCAGACCCTCATGGACTCTATTCTCTGTCTCTTCTACACACATACGATCAGTCCGGTGACTTGAATTTTGCTGGTATGCAAAACGCGGGAGTGAAAACAGAAAAACCCTTGTCCAGTACAGACGTTCAAGAAGAGAAAACGTTTGGTGAAAGTCCAGATTTGTATTTGAAATTTGACATGGGCCCTAAGGAAGATAGTAGCCTTGCCTCTAGCGACCGGAGTAGTGTGGAACGGGAGGTGGCAGAGCACCTAGCAAAAGGCTTCTGGAGTGACATTTGCAGCACAGACTCTCCTTGCCAAACACAGTTATCACCTGCAGTGGCCAAAGATGGCTCAGAACAGATCTACTCACAGAAGCGATCCGAGTGCCCCTGGTTAGGCATCAGGATCAGCGAGAGTCCAGAACCAGGTCAGAGGACTTTCACGACCTTAAGTTCTGTCAACTGCCCTTTCATAAGTACTCTGAGTTCTGAAGGCTGTTCAAGCAGTTTGGAAATTGGAAATGACGGTTATGTTTCGGAGCCCCAGCAGGAGCCTTGTCCGTATGCCTGTGTGATTAGCTTGGGCGACGACTCTGAAACAGACACAGAGGGTGACAGTGAATCCTGCTCAGCCAGAGAGCAAGAATGTGAGGTGAGCAGGGGTATATTCTTAATTCATTGTTTTAATAACTGCTAATTGGGATTTACTCCATGTCAGCTCCCATTGCCCTACAAGGGATATGAGGCAACTTAGGAAGGGAGGAGGTAACTCATAAGACCATGTAATAAATACCAAAAGAGTGAGATGAAATTTGAAAGACCTCTGTGTTCATGTATTTGAAGTAGGTGTATTTATATTAAATGAGATTCACACACTGGCTGTGGAACTATTTGAATCAAATGTCATGTCTCAAGAGGGGAAAACATAATGATTCTGTGATCATTGCATAACTCCTGGAAAAATGCATCATATGTTCAGTCTTATTCGTTGTCCCAAGGACCTCTAGACTTTAGACTCTTCAGAGGTTTGAGAGCAATGGTTTGGCAGTGATTAGTCATAAGCATGTGGTTTCTTATGTAAAAATTTCTTGGATATAGTTTCTTATGGGCATTGTATTTTTTACTACTATTATTTTTATTTTTGCCTAGCAATGTCAGCTATTAGTTTAATCACTTAGTAATTTAGTATTAGTAACATGTGGCTGATGTGATACTAATCATACCAAGCTTGATGTGTGCACTCTGTGAATAAAAGATTGTATTTAATAGCTGCTTTTTTGTAAAATGTTTAATATAAATCCAGTAATAAGGACTTGTTTGTTCAAAACAAAATTGAATTTCATTTAATTTTCAAAAGTTGGATGTTCTCTTTGCAATTATAATTTATACTTTCTTTTTACAAATTATTTTTAAGTTTTGCTATATTTCTCCCTTTCTTGCATTTTATTCGCTTTTTAAAACTATAGTAACATGAGTTCTACCCATAACAAAATTTTTAAGTGTACAATGCAGTATTGTTAACTGTAGGTGCAATATTGTACAGCAGCTCTCTAGAACATATTTGGTATAATTGAAGCCTGATCTGTTGAATAGCAACTGTCCATTTTCTCTCCACCCAGCCCCTGGGGAACACTGTTTTACTCTGTTTCTATGAGTTTGACACTTTTAGACAGCTCATATAAGTGAGATCACATAGGATTTGCTCTCCTGTGTTTGGCTTATTTTGACTTAGCATAACACCCTCCAGGTCCTTCCATTTGTAGAAAATGGTAGGATTTCTTTCTTTTTATAAGGCTGAATAGTATTCCACTGTATATGTGTATACATTTATCTTTAGCCATTCATCTGTACATGGATGTTCAAGTTGTTTCTGTACCTTGGCTATGGTGAGTAATGTTCCAGTGAATATAGAAGTGCAAATATCCCTTTGAGATCCTGAATTCAATTCATTTGGAGAAATACCTGGGAGTAAGATTGCTAGATAGGTGGTAGTTAGATTTTTAGTATTTTGAGACATCATTATACTGTTTCCATAGGAGTTGTACCATTTTCCCACCAATGATGTACAAAGGTTCCAGTTTCTCCACATCCTGTTCTTTAGCATTTTCTTTCATTTTGTAGCTGTTAGATGATACATGTCTGAAAAAGGGTTGCGCTTGTCAGCTGGTATGTTGCTGCGACAGAAAATCCTACTGAAACAAACTCATGGGGAAAGACATTTATTGAGGGCTCCGGGTTAGAGGATCAGTCTGTAATGGCAGTGGGACAGGCCTGGCAGAAATAGGCAGCAGTGTCTGTCACTGACGACCTCACAGCATGACAGATCAGGAACAGACAGCAGAGAGAGCCACTGAACTTGTGGGTTTGGGTAGAAGTCTCTAAAGGCCTGACCCCAGTGACTCACTTCTGCACAGCTGGATCTGCTTCATACGGTTTTCATAACCTCCACAAACAGTGCCACCTGCTGGAGACTGAGTGTTAAAGCACATGACCTTTGGGGGACATTTTAGATTCAAACCATGGAAAGGCCATTTCTTTCTTGGCTTTGTAAGAGGTGGACTGGCGATATAAGAAGTAGTAAGTATGCATAGGTTATATTTATGGCTTTGACATTTAGAAACTCAGCATTTGGAATTATAGTACTGTGAAAAGAATGTTTAAAATGTCTTTAAAAAGTTAAAATATTTTTGTATTACTAATTTCTGTGTAGGTGTGCGAGACAAGATAAGTAGGTTACCAAACTAACTGACCAATGGTCTATTTGTATTTTTGATAGTATAATTAAACTCCCACAGTTTTATTATTAAAAAAATTGTCCTTTTCCCAAATTTAAGTAGGTTGAAAATGACTTTAAAATATTCATAAGTTTTTTCTAACTTTTTCAACATTGCCAAGTAGCTTTTAAAATTAGTTTTTTGAAGCTTCTATTTTCCTGACAGAAAAATAAATTTTCTGAAGTGCTGTAGAAATTACTATCATACTTATACCAACATGAAATCAGTGCTAGATAGTAATAGCATTCAAAGAATAAAAAAGATTTTATTTTTGAGATGAGAAGAAGCAATTATGAACACTTAAGAAGCTTAGAGAAAATTGTGAGATGGCTTGGCATGGTGGTGCTTGCCTGTAATCCCAGCCACTTGGGAGACTGAGCCAGGAGGGTTGTGAGTGCAAGGCGAGAGACAGTCTGTAACTTAGCAAGACCCTGACTCAAAATAAAAAAAAAAATTTAAAAATAGACTAAGGATGCAGGCTGGTGGTAGAGCACTTGCAAAGTAGGTGCAAGGCCTTGGATGGATTCAACCTCTGTGTGCCACAAAACAAAACAAAAAGAAATCTGTGATATATTAATACACAATAGTAAAATAACTTAAATTTTATATTTCCATTTTAAATATATTTGTGAAAAAATATTCTCATATCAATTTGTCTTCGAATCCCCTCCATTGTTAGAAATATCAGTTTGAATTATCTTTTTATTATAGTAGGTAGTATAGAAGATGGAAAATGAACATGTTTTTTAAAAAACATACATATTAAGGCTTCTTTAAAACCTAGATGTTTATCTTCAGCTTCCCAGGTATAATTACAAAATGCAGCAACGATTCCTAATGTTTATTTCTCATGCTAGGTAAAACTGCCATTTAATGCACAACGAATAATTTCACTCTCGCGAAATGATTTTCAATCCCTGTTGAAAATGCACAAGCTGACCCCAGAACAACTGGATTGTATCCATGACATTCGCAGGAGAAGTAAAAACAGAATTGCCGCACAGCGCTGTCGCAAGAGGAAACTGGACTGTATACAGAATCTTGAATCAGAAATCGAGAAGCTGGTAAGTATACAAGTTTCTTGTTACTTAAATTCTCACACTTCCTCGTTTGTAGAGGAAATCACTGTTTAAATTCCTGTGCATAACATATGATACCCAATTACATATTACCTTTAAAATGTATTAGTTACCATTTTGAGAAAAATGATATGCCAGTTTCACAAAGGGGCTGGGATTTAGCTCAGTTGGTAGAGCGCTGCGCTGCAGTCTCTGAGGTCCCGAGTTCAATTCCCAGCACTGCAAAAATGGGAGAAGGGCCTGGCAATCCACTCCCAAGGCAATCCCGAAACAGCCATTGAAAACCCTATGAGGGTCGCTGAGTAGGATACCAACTTGATGGCACCTAACAACAACAACAACAACAGTTTCAAAAAGATTATAAAATAAAAAAGTAGTAAGGGTTTTTGTTGCCTGTTTTATGTAAGTAAGTATTCTACATTTTTAACATGATACACTACAGGCGATGGGATATAGCTCAGCGGCAGAGCTCTTGCCTAGCATAATGTACCACAATGTGCAAGTTGAGAACTATTACTTGATACTTTTCAAGAAAACTGACTTTCATATTAAGGATGATGTTAGTATCTACCTAACTCTGAGTGGTTGAGTAAAGATTAAAATGGTTACACAGCATTATAATCTGTGTGTGATATTTTTGGTGTCTAAGAAACCTAGTGTTCCAGTTGGGTAGTTTAAAGGAACTGTAAACTTGAATTGCCTGTTTTAGTTAACACCGGGAATACTCAAACCAACAAGTATCTTTCATTCAAGGAAGTAAAATCTAATATTATGTGCTGATATGAATGGATCTAGGATCTAATGAAACCCTGAGAAGAGGGCTGGAGTGCTTGCTTATTTGCTCAGTTGGTAGAGCACCGCTCTGCAGTCTCTGAGGTCCCGAGTTCAATTTCCAGCACCGCAAAAATGGGAGAAGGACCTGGCAGTCCACTCCCAAGGCAAGCCTGAAACAATCAGTCATTGAAAACCCTATGAGGGTCGCTATGAGTCAGATACCGACTCGACGGCACCTAACAACAACAACAACAACAACAACAACAACAGCAACAACAACAACAATCCAACATCAAAACACAAACTGAAAAAAAGATGATTTGGTCCCATTTCTTTTTTCCCTTAGTAGTTGGTGGAAGGCTGCATTATCTAAGAGAGGACAGCTGTGCTAGTACAGGCCAGCTAAGGGCAAAATACAGAATGAAGTAGCAGGGAAACAATCTCAAAGTAGTAAAAAACATTCCTCAAATACTCAGTTTTGCATGTTTGTTAATTATTGGTGCAAATTTTAAAGGTATGTTTGTAACAAGTACAATTTAGGGGAAAAAAAGTGCCTTTCTATACCCTTTAAGAATAGTTGAAAAATAAATTTGTTTTTAATATTAATGTATGATGCATGTATTTTAATTAGGCAAGAGATAAAATATAACTATGTAAAAAATGAAGGAGAAATTAGATGTTTTATAAATCTAGGCATGAGAGATATTTAAAAAAAGCTATGATATTGATAAATAATTAAAGTTTTTAGGACCAAAGAGGAAATGATACACATTTAGTAATGCTTACTCAGTGCTCTGAGTGTGTATTAATCATACCTCTAAGCACTAATATTAGCCAACTTTAAGTTAAACACTTAATTTGCCTATAGATGGAATATAACATTTTCTTATGAATTTATAGAATTTTAGTTACTGTTCTTTACTGCAATACAGAGTTTTTTTTTTTTTTTTTTTTTTTTTGAGGTACTAGGGATTGAACTCAGGGCCTCGCACTTGCGTGCTTTGCAAGTGCTGGACCACTGAGCTGCACCCCCAGCCCATTTTTTTACTTTTTGAGACAGGGTCTCACTAAGTTACGGCGACTGCCTCTGGTCTCAAACTTGTGATCCTCCTGCCTCTGCCTCCTGAGCCACTGGGATTACAGGCATGCGCCACCGTGCCCAGCTCTGAGAGGTTGTTTTTTTATACTGTTGGACTATGTGGAGCTATTTTGAAGTTGGCATGAAATTGTACTTAGTTCTGTGGCTTTCTTTCTCTTTTTCCTCTCTTCTTTTGCAATAGTTGGATGTTGAAGCCAGGGCCTTGGGCATGGCATGCAAGTGCTCTACTACTGAGCTGTGCTCCCAGCCCCATTTTTATTTATTTTGAGGTCATGTCTTGCTAAGTTGTGTAAGCTGCCTCTGGCCTCAAACTCAGGGTCCTCCTGTCTCAGTCTTTCAGGTCTCTGGGATTATAGGTGTATGCCATTGCACCTGGCTTTAGTTCTGCTGCTTAGAGTTCTCTGTCCTTCCCCTCAACTACATCTAGTTTATAGTTGTCAGTGGACAACTGTCAATAGCCAGTTTTCTTATTCTCCTACAAATAAAAAAAAAGAAGAAAGAAAACAAGACTAGGTTTTATTTTGTACATAGATACTTTGCAAGTATGTTTGAGAGTAGCTTTTACCCTTTAGAACTATTTTGTTTCCTGACTTGAAGATCTCATTTATGTATTTTGATTGAAGGCAAACGTTGGATTGCTGGGTAATTGGTATTTTTAATACCTTCAGACATTTAGGATGAAGAGATCTTGTTCCTTCTTTGGGCTTGGCCCCTTCTGCCTTTGTTTCAGCAGAGATTGCTGGGAGCTACAGTGGTTAAACGGGTGGACTTCTGTATAAGGCAGATAGTACCTTTGGGTAGGCTATTTAGTTTTTCATGTTTCTCATCTGCAAATGAGATAATGTTACTTCCTACTTTATAGACAAGGTGTTTATGAATAATAAATGAGTTACTGTTTCTGAAGAATTTAGAACTGTGTCTGTTACATTGCAAGCACTCAATAAACATTATGTATTTGTTATTATGGCCATGTTGTTATGGATCTGTGTTCAATTTTCTCTCCCTCTGTTGGCTTCCTTCTAATCTCTCCACCTAAACTATAAACTGGTTTGGACTTCACTCTGCCTCTCTTACCCAAGGAAGAGTCTTTTCATATGGTCAACAGAATGACTACTCGTTTCTTTCCAATACAGAGTAATTGGTTTCTCGGCCATTTTTGTGAAGTCAGAAAAACAAAGTGGTCAGTACCCTGTTTGCCTGTTGTATTCATTTGGACTCCTTGGCGTCAAGAAATAGGAACCATCTGAAAAGTGAATGAAATAATCTGTTGTAAGGAGGTAGATGTGTCTCATTTGAAGGTAGAGGATAGAGCCAGACCTTGTAAATAGCATGAAACAAAGTGGAAGCCTTCCAGGAGCCTGAAGACTCTCCTCTCAGGTTGCCTCTGCACCTGCTCCCTTCCACTCAGCCTGGCTTCATGCGCTCAGTGTGGGGGGTTGGGGAGGTGCCTGCTTTCTGCTCCTGAGGTTTCACTCGCCTCCAGGGACCAGTCCAGACAGACTATTCTTACAGTCAGTCCTAAATTCCCAAGGGGGAGAACAGCTAATTGGCCTGATTAGGCTCAGGGATCCTCTTCTGTGACTAGAGAGCAGGGACAAACCAATAAAGAGCCAGAGCCTGCCTTCGTGGGCAGGCAGAGCAGACAGCGGCGGGTCTGAGGCAGCCAGAGCTCAGTTCTGTCTGGCCTTACCTAGTGTACCCCAGAGAGTCCTGTGGGAATTTGTGGATCAGAGTGACCTGCTTTGGGTTTTTGCTTCCTTAAATGCTCAGTCCTTCACTCCCAGTTACACTGATTTATGCAGGCAGACCTCACTTTCTGAGGTAAGGAACACGTTACAAATGTCCGTCCTGCCACAGCTGTCTTTCTCAGATAAAATGAACAGATAATGCGCTGTGTATTAGCAAATAAGCAAAAGAAAGTTGCCAGAAGTAAAAGAATTTGATGCTTAATAATATGTGGGACATAATTGTTCTGTCAACAATGGACCACATGTGTGGCCATGGTGCCTAACATAATATAATTGACCTGTTGCCTCATGGAAGAGGAGGCAAGAGAAAAGGGAACTGCAAGAGAAATACTTCCCCCAAATCACTCTGTAGACTCCAATGGGAGATTTTGCACATGTCAGTGAGCTCCTTTAAAAGTCTGACTCCTGCCCTGAAAGGTTTTCCTTTATAGAGAGAACTGTTTGTGGCACATTATCTGCTTACAAGAAAATCTGTGACAAAAAAACAAGAAATGAGCCAAGCAAACCATCATGGACCTGTTTCTGAAAAAAGTCACACGCTTTCAGTAAAATCGTTAGGCAAGTCCTCAGGAGGGACCTAGGAGGAGGTGGTGTCATCAAAGCCGGTAGGCCCCTGAGTCCTTGTGGACCACCTAGTGGGGCTGTGATATTGACAATCCCAGCCATGGGCCAATGTGTGTGTCTTCGTTTAACAAGAATTTAAAAAGTAAAAACAGAAAAAGGCTTATAAAATAAGGACAGTTGCATGGTGCTTTTGCGAGCTGAATGTTATAAAAGCATCAAAAAGTAAAAAAAGAATTGTAAAGTAAAAAATTTATGGTGAGCCAGGGTTAATTTATTATTAAAAGAAAATTATTGTTGTACACTCAGTGTAGCCTAAGTGTACAGTTACAGAGTCTGCAGTGGTGCACAGTCGTGTCCCAGGCCATCACGCTGGCTCGGCGTTCAAATGTTTGCACAAAAGCACAGCCGCCTAACAGCATTCCTCAGAACACATTCTCCTGGTGAAGCTACTCATGACTGTTTATTATAAGAAGTTTAATTGGACCCTGGTTATCGGGCTATGTTATGGATCCTTCATAAAGAAAGAAGCAGCAAGAGGAGGTACAGCCACAGTTTTGTTCTTATTAGCATGGAAAGTTGAGCATTCAGAGGAATGTGAACAGATATCCTTTTAAAAATATGATTGAGCATTGAAGTGTTACTTTTTGAAAGCATATCCTACAGACAAGCAGAATTCTTAGTCTTTATAGTTGGGGAGGGATTTTTACAAACCTATTTAAGGGAAATTACTTGTTTCCTAGTTAATTAAACAGCATTTGCTATAGTCAATGACTAGATTTAACATATAAGTAAATTAACGGTATTTATTGCCTTGGTTTGACAGTATTCAGGCAGACAGAGGGCCCCATATTTTAGTTAGCTGTGGTCTTTGGCTGTTGGCTGTTTTCCTAGAAAGAAATCGGATAACTTTTCACAGTTGGTCCTGAGAATAATAGCCTAATAGACTGTGGATAGATGAGCACATGAAAAAGGTATTTTGATTACA
>VMDO01030393.1:0-21370 GCA_007922755.1 Pedetes capensis | reverse complement strand
GGGCTCAAACATAAAAAGATCATGTGCATGGCAAAGTGTTGGGTAGTGTTTGGTTCTGTTATACATAGGATTGCTATGAGTTGGACCTGATTTGACAGCACTTAACAACAATGAGATGGTTTTACTGGAAGGTTTGGAATGAATATTAAATTTGTCTCTGTTATGAAAATGTTTGGCAATTTGGAAAGAACTTGCAAATTGTTATTTATAGGATAAAATAACTTATACCAGGCACATATGGTTAAATGTATATGGCCTGATTAGTGGTGTAAGTGGCAAGAATACTAAATAAAAGCCTGGATGGCTAACAAGAATAATCTAGTTATTTAAATGACAATTGAATTGAGAGGGAGAAAATGAGGTAAAGCATCAGATGTGGGGGGGGGGAACAACTCCAGACATGTTTCTATTGAGTCTGCTTTCTTCCTGTGTGAAATGTGAAGTAGGGTCCCAAGTCTGCTGCCTAGCTCACAGGGCTATGGTCAAGATGAAATGAGATAATGTTTATGAAAGCACTTTGGAAATACTCAGGTATTTTCTACAGATTAAGGTATTAGGTGCAACTTTTTAAAAGGCTGGGGACTTGCCATATCACATGGTATTAGAAGATAGTTTTTATTCTCTAAATTTTAGACCATGTAAAGTTACCTAGTTTTTAGTTAAAATGATTTTTAAGCTGGGAAGAAGTTGGTGAAAACCCCTCCAAGTCTAAAATGTAGAGTTGTTCCTTAACTTGAAATCTCCTAAGTGAAGGTAAGCTCTTTGTGGCCCAGATCAATCGCCTATCGTTAAGTTGATAAAGTTTAGCATGATTGTGAAGCTTGGTAATTGAGCCACAGGCAAATTACTATTAAGGAATGAGGTAATGTTAACTTCTTTCAATGTGTTATATATTCTTGGCAGATCTCTTTTGCCATTTTGAACTTGAATACTTTGTTCTAATTTTTTTTTTAGCTAATTACCTATGTTATTGGTATAATAAAATAGACCAAAGATGCGCATTACTCTTTCCCTTTCTCCCTTCCTTCCTTCCTTCCTTCCACACACACTTTCTTTTTCTCTTTTCCTCCTGCCTCCTTTCTTCTCTCTTCCTCCTCCTCTTTCCCCTTTCTACACGATATATATACATATATATGTATACATATATATGCATATATATGTATATGTATATATATGTATATGTATATATATGTATGTATGTATGTGTGTGTGTGTGTGTGTGTATATATATATATATATACCTCCTAGGCTGGCTTTGGGGGGCTGGGATTTAGCTCAGTTGGTAGAGCACTGTGCTGCAGTTCTGAGGTCCTGAGTTCAATTCCCAGCACTGCAAAAATGGGAGAAGGACCTGGCAATCCACTCCCAAGGCAATCCCAAAACAGTCAGCCACTGAAAACCCTATAAGGGTCGCTATGAGTCGGATTCTGACTCGACTCGATGGCACCTAACAACAACAACAAGGCTGGCTTTGAACTCATGAGTCTTCTGCCTCAGCTTCCCCAGTTGCTGGAATGACGGGGGTGCACCATGGAGCCTGGTAGGATAATGATTCTTAATTTTCAGAGTGAAGGTGTTTACAATTAATACTTATTTTTTATTTCTAAAGTTCTGGAGTTTGTTTGGAAAGTGAGGCTATTTTTTTTTTAATTTTAAGTACTTGTCTAAATACATGATCTTTAGAAAAATAGTAAATTGTTATGGCATACCATATATGTGTTGTTGTTGTTAGATGCCATTGAGTCAGTGTCCAACTCACAGCAACCCTATCTACAACAGATGAAACATTATTGTCAGTACTTCTCTGCTATTCACAGGATTTTCAATGGCTCACTCTTTTTTGGGAGTGGGTTGTCAAGTCCTTCTCCCAAGCCTACAGCACCTGTTGTTGCCAGGCGGTCTCCCATCAGAGTACTAACCAGGTCTGACCCTGCTTAGCTTCTGAGATCTGACGGGATCAGACACCACAGTGGTACAGCTGTGGGCTACCATATATGTATAATCTTTATTTAATGTACTCATTAAATAGAGATTTTTTATTTTATTCAATTCCTCCATGTACTTGCTTACATATTTTTACCTATTGTGTCAGATTTTAGAATAGTTATTAAAATGTTTCCACATTATACATGTTCTAATTGTATTTATAAGAGTTTTTAATTAATATGTTGGGCAGATACTGTGATGACACTTGTTTAATGCACAAGTATATTTAAACATTTTATCATATAATTTCCCTTTTAGTATGTTTTGTTTTTATCCATTTCTGTCTTGAGTAAGTATTTTCTCTTCCTCATTAGCTGCTTTTTAGTTTTTTGAATTTATATACGTGTTCTCTTGGTTCTGACTGTGAATTTTTTCCTTGTAAGTTCTTTCTCTGTTTCTTGATCTCCCAAGCCTATATGCTCAACAGTGACCAACATAAGCTCTTCTGTTTCAGTTCATCTCTAGAATGTATCAATTGCAAAATAATGTTTTTGATTTCCAGAAAATATTTTTAGGTTATAATTGGACAAATGCCCTGGCTATTCTTTTTAATTGAAGCTGTCATTTGTCTCTACACCTAGTTACATTGTACTTGGAGCATCCTTTTCTGGTTTGGGCTGTCTCCTTACTTTCAACAACATGGACTCCCTCGTTGTTGTTGTTGTTGTTGTTGTTGTTGTTGTTAGCTGCCCTCCAGTCATGTCCAACTCATATCGACCCTTATAGGGTTTTCAATGGCTGATTGTTTCACGATTGCCATAGGAATGGATTACCATGTCCTTTTCCCATTTCTGTGGTGCTGGGAATCAAACTGGGGACCTCAGAGACTGCAGAGGGGTGCTCTACCAATCGAGCTAAATCCCAACCCGTGGACTCCCTCACTGGGGATGATATTCAGTGCTGAGATAGTATGTGGGGGAAGGATGTTGTAAATAAAGGTGGGATTAACATTTGGTGTAGTCTTCCCAAGTGTCACTCCCCTGTCAGGGCATCAGATATAGAAACTGTCACCCTGTAGCTATCAAGATTCAGGCGGAATCTGCTGACCTTTTCAGTTCTCTGCTGCTTTCACATAGCCAGATTGCCCAAAGATACCCATGGGGATTTAGCTGGTCTTCCACTTAAGGCAAAATTGCAATTTATAATTGGTCTTGTGAAGGAAAAAAGTCCACAAAATTTCCAACCCACCCAAGGCTCCCTAAACTTGCGCACTGGCATTGGACTGTCATTGGCAAAGGGGCATCTAGATTTTTATACAAGTAATTCTTTCTCCTTATGAAGCTTTCTGCCCAGAGGAGAGACTTCATTCTTAGTCAGCTATCCAATCTAGGTACCTTTTTCTGGTTTCCTAAAGGCAGAGAGGAGGCCCTCCCTTGTGGGTCACAAATCCCCTCATATAAAATGCTTCCTTTCTTGCTCTGGTTCATTCTCTGGTTCTCTCTCTAGTGCGCTCACTCTCTCTCTCTCTCTCTCTCTCTCTCTCTCTCTCTCTCATCCTTCTCTCTTTTTCCTGCTCATCTTTACCTTATATTTCTTTATGCTAAGTCTCCTATTTCCTTTCAGGATCTTGGACTGGCAACCAGCTATCACTGTTGCTCATAGGCTCTCACCTTCCTGGATCCTCCCAGGTGGAAAACTCTCACCTGAGCCTTCCATGCCCCTTCCTTTGGACTTCTAGAGGCATGGCAGCTCAGAAGTAACCAGTTGATAAATGGAAGTTGGATGGGTATTAGCAAATGAAATCATTTGGGATGCCATTTTCCCAGAACCCCTAGGAATATCTCTGGAATTTAAATTCTCAAAACTTGTGTAATCACCAGACACAGCCAAGGGTGAGTTATATAGCATGCATTGTCTAAGTGCTATCCCCACCTGGCACATCAGTTCCACTTGCTCTGCAGGTCCAGCTACTCTGACGTTCCTGGGTTGCCTTCAATATTCTGACCCAAGGCTCTTCACACATGTACTCTGTCCTTTGCTAATTCCTTCCTGTACCGCAGTTCACAGACCAGGATTCTCTTTTTTCTTGCCGGGCTTTCCTGAAAGACTCGGCCTGGTGAGGACTTACAGATTAGGCCATCATCTGCATTGCACCTATCAGAGCCTCAAGTATGAGTATCTGTTTCCCTGCACTAGATTGGCAGGTCCATGAGGGTGAGAGACCATGTCTGTTGTATTGTTGGCTTGTATTGGCAATGCCTTGAACAGTGGTTAAATAGTAGGAGGCAATGATCTGTGCTGTAAGAATAAGAACAGGATAGAGCCCAGGTGCTGCAGGAAAGTTTTCTGGAGAAATCACAAATCTCAAGAATATGTGAGGATAAGAAGTGATAGTAAATTAAGTGAAAGACTCTATTGCTGAATTTGCTCACTTTAAAGAATGACACCCCCAACATTTTCTGTGAAAAATCTCAAACATATGGCAAGGTTAAAAATATTTTACAGAGATCATCTACATATCCATCACTGGATTCTGCCATTACCATTTTGCTATACTTTCTTTGTCATAGCCATCTATTTCTATATACATTAATTAATACTTTTTAAAGGTAATTTAAAGTTTTTGAAGTTAAAATTTATAGACAATAAACTGTACAAATCTTACCTATAATTTCACTGAATTTTTGATGAATGTACATATATGTAACCTAGTCCATATCAATATCCATATCTATATCTATTTATCTATGTGTATGTATGTGTATACACACACACACATATATGTACACACATTATGATCAACCCCAGTTGTTGTTGTTGTTGTTGTTGTTGTTATTAGGTGCCATTGAGTCATGTCCCACTCATAGCAACCTTCATAGTGTTTTCAATGGCTGATTGTTTTGGGATGATTGCCTCGGGAGTGGATTGACACATCTTTCTCCCATTTTTATGCTCCTGGGAATCGAACTTGGGACCTCAGAGACTGCAGAGTGGCGCTCTACCAACTGAGATAAATCCCAGCTCCATCAGCCTAGAGTTCCTGAATGTCCCTTAGGTATGGTATTTGTAGAAGTAGTATAATAACACACTGTATTTTTTCTCAAAGCTTTTGTAAAACTTAAATGAGAAATGATACAAAATATAAAGATGGAAATATAATTAAACAATATTTTTGGGAAAGATAATTAAACAGAATTAAAACACAGGACATTTCCTTCATAATTATAATATGCTTGTTTTTAAGTGACTTCTTGCTCCATGATTATTGGAATTCCTATTAGTTTTGAAGATTTCACCTTAATATAAAAAGAAAGGTTTCTATTTTTGCTCTTTCACATCATGAAGCAGACATTATGTGTTTAAGTGTGAGTTTAAGTTCTTAGAATACCCCCTGGCATACACGAAACCCTTAGACAAATGAGCCCTCATTAGTGTAGATAGGTAGGCATAGATTCAAATATCACTTATATCTCAGTGACCTTGAGTTTCAGCTACCATTCCAGCAAAATATAATAAAACATGAAGTTACACTATTCAGGAAGCAATGTTTAGAGTATAGCATATGCCCAATGATTATTCTTCTTTCAATTTTCTTTCTAGTTCTCAATTATAGAAAAATAACGTAGATTACATTCATGGTTTTTAGTCAAGGAAGAAAATGCAAAAGACATTGATTTCAAATAAAGGTAAATACTTACCTTTGCCCACAGTGGCTGTTTCACCAGCTTCCAGAAAGTAAAATTTCAGGAACCTCTGTCCCAGGGAAACCATAAACCCCTGGCAGTGAGTAAAAAATACAAGTCTTTGAGTCACATTTCATTCTACTATATTAGCATCAGTCGCACTATATCTTTACAGAAAAATGTTGGAAATTAGATGCTTTATTAAAATTTTGTATTATGATTATTTTATTTGGAGATCTTGGGAGTAATTTTTATTATGCATAATAAATTGCTTTGGAGTTCATCTATCATACCTGCTAAGCATTTAAAAAGTTACATTATACCTACATAATTCTACTTAAAATTAATGATCTCTATATCATATAAATTATTCTTAATATTTATCATATGTATATTTAATCTCATTTGCCAACTTTAGCAAAACTTCATAGAATTACTGTATTATAGTTTTCCACTACTATATTAAGCATACAGTTCAAAACCATGATTGAAAATGAAGAGCATTTTCAGTATTTTCTGTGCACATTTGCACTGTGAAATCACTTGTAACAGACCCACACAACTAATTAGCAGATCTTTATTTTGCTATGTTTCTGGCCAAGTCAATGTGACAGGATATGGAAAGTCATACCAATTAACAGGTTTGAGCAAGCTCCTCATTTGAGAAACATTTAATAAGCAATAAAATAGGAAAAATAGGAACTTGGAAGTTCTGAAACTAACTGACGGAAAAGAGAGGAACTTTATTGCTTATCTGGAATAAAAAGAGAACTCAAGCCAACAAGATACAAGATGTAAACTAATACATTTTTCTTTACAGGGTTGAACTGAGTATTAGTTTAGTATATAACTTGCAAGGCTGGGATTTAGCTCCGTTGGTAGAGCGCTGCGCTGCAGTCTCGCAGGTCCTGAGTTCAATTCCCAGCACCGCAAAAATGGGTGAAGGTCCTGGCAATCCACTCCCAAGGCAATCTTGAAACAGCCATTGAAAACCCTATGAGAGTTGCTATGAGTCAAATACTGACTCCATGGCACCTAACAACAACAACAACATATAACTTGCGGAGAGGTTATCTAGTCTTTTTTTTTTTTTTTTTGCTTCCCAGTGTACATTAAAGGACAGCCTTGCAGGGCATTGCCTGTTTTTTTTTTTTTTGCTTTGTTGTTGTTTGTTTTTGTTTTTTGTTTTATTTTTGTTTGAGAGTTCTTACAGGAAATGAATGCCTGTGATGGAACATGATGAGACTGTTTAAAAGGCTAATGAAATTTTGCAAATTTCTTATGGTTATCCATTTCTAATTGCAAGGGTTGATGATGTCTGTGCCTCTTGTTGCTTTCTTCTGGGTGGAGCTAGGCATATCTGATTCTAATGCTCTTCCAACCAGCTCAATAAACCTGAAATTAATGTAGACCATCACTGCATCCTTATGAATGAGCTCTTCCCACTTTGCTTTGATATTCAGTGAGGAGTTCTCTTGTTTCAGGAAGTCAGCAATTAGAAAATATTCCTCAAGACCTATACCTTTTGAATATTAACATGAAGATTTATAAGAAATTTTAACTTATGCTTTCTCTACCTTATTTTCTTTATAACTGGTGTAACTTTTAAAAGGCTTTTCATAAACAATCTAAACTTACAAGAGTAGAAGTTCATTATTCATATTAAAAATCATTTTCTGTCAAATGGAGGCACATTAGCATTTTTATTATAAGATTTAGAGCATCTTAAATGCAGTATAATTTACTTTAAAATTAAAATTTGTCATTAATATTGAAATCTAGAAATTTAATTCAATTGCAGTTTATTTTTTCAAGAAACTGAAGTGACATTAAAAGCATTAAATAAAGCCAAGATTGATCAATATGGGACTTCTGAATCAAAATTCTTTTATTCATTCAAACATCTGCTATAATATACTTTTATTTAAGCACAGACTCTAGGTTAGGCAATTATTAAGTCTTGGGTATATAAGGTAGCAAACACGTATGTCCACTGTCTTCATGCTAAGAGAAGGATACAAGAAAATAATTAGAAGTAGCAACTTTGAGCCTTGAGTTTTAGTTCAAGGTAATCTTTGTTTTTCTCCTCAATAGATTGGTGCTGATTTGATCTTTGAAAAGCTACTTATAATTTGTAATCTTTGTATGCAGGTTCTATGGTGTTCAAAAGAAAAGGAATAATATTGTAATTAGCAACATCATTAGCAAGGATAACAAAAGACCGAGTGCCTTATTTATTCAATACAAAAAATTAACAGTTGACATATTTTAATCTTTAGACAGTATCTTTAGATAATTTTCATATGCCATGGAGTGTTTTGTCAGTGTTTTATTGAAAAGCATTTTAGCTTTTTATTGATTTTCCAGGTGCAAAAAGGATCTCAAGTTCATTAACATTAATATGAGAGAACTAGCTTACTGAAAATCAAAGCATTATTACTTTTTGAAGGCAGGAAATTCCTTTCACAGTTAATTGGGAATATTCCCAGAGCAAAGGACTCCCAATTAAACATTATTCTTTAGTAAAGAATATCTCTTCATTTACTTTGATAAGTTTATGGTAATCACCACCACTGCAAGAAATCAGCTATTCAGGACAGTGCTAGGAGTTTGCAATCAAAAAGTTTGAAACTGTGAATGTCTGTTCCAAAACTGAACAAAACAACTGCATCTTGTGATACATAAGTTAATTTTTTCCCTTATATTTCTGTCGCTCTGATTTACATTTTAGATTCTGCTATAGACTGATCTCTAATATGTTTATTCATATGTTCACTAATATTATACTGAAATTAGTTATTTGTGCATAGGATACATTACTAGTGTCAAGAAGGAAGAAAAAAAAAGGCAAAAAATGGAAAGAAATGGAGTCCTAAGGTCTTTCTGTCTTTTCTTTTTGTTTTCTCTTCTTTTTGGGGGGGAAGTGATACAGTAACATGTAAAATGAAAACAAAGACACAGTCACCCACACAAATGTAAAGGGTTATGCAAACTCTGCTAATGAGGATACCAGCCCACTGTCCAGAATCAGTAATGTAGAAGGGATGACATGAAGAAAGGCCCCAAGCAATGAAGAAATTGTTTCTTAACAAAGCCTTCACTATACAGCAAACTTGGATATTTAGCAGCCATTTTTAATAAAAATAATCCTACAGAGTCACCCACAGAAGCTGATCTATCACTGGCCTACTATCTGTGTAACTGGACACAGTCAACCAGCATCCCTGACTAATGATGAACTTGGTATGGCATGTTATTGGTACATTTTTTGTTTGGGATAAAAATTACATTTTGCAAGTATCGAGGAATATGTCTATGCACACTTTCATTTTCCATTTTCATCAGCACATCCACTTATTGCAGGACATAGTAAATAATCATACCTTGCTTCCAATCTACCTTGAAGATTAACTTTGCATCTTAATTGAGATGAAATAAAATACAAAGTTGTATTACTAGAGATGGTTTGTCTCAAACACAACTCAAAATATTACATTTTTTATTGTTTATATGCAGTTTTGCACTAAAGTATTACTACTTAAAACCCAAATATTTGTGTAATGGCTTCAATTCTTTGGAATAACAAACAGAACTAGGAAGATTGAGGGAAATGTTTTTAGCAGTGCATGCTTGCTATTAACTGAGGTGGACCATTTGAATTGGATTTCTATATATTTACTCAAGTTCTTAATGATGACAGAATAGTAATTTCAAAGATAACAAACTATGTTCAAGTGTGAAACATGCAATTTTTTACTTCAACTTCATAAATAGATAGTCATATGTTTTAAATGTCTTAAGTTAGTAGTTAGTTATATTTAAGTTATAAGTAATCATAGCTACAGATTGGCAGTCAATTTTACTGAGCATGGATGAGATATAGCAAATATACACACAAAGATAAGCAGTTTGAAAGGAGACATTTAAAAGGTTAAATAACATTATTGAGGAATTGCACAGTAAAGATAGAAAGGCAGAAAATTAAGAGTTTATGTTCTAGGAAGGTAGTGCTGAGCTTGCAAGACCTTTGAACAAAGTAGGCAAACATTTGCCAATTGCAGTTAATTTAAAAGTTTAAAATTAAAACAAAACTAGAATGGAAGATACATACCTCTGCCAAGTCCATTAAAAGACTTTAAGGTAGGATTTGATTTAAAGTACTAGGGTGAGTATATAGTATATACACACAATTTGACCCACTCCTAAAAATCAAGCATCCATTAAAAACCCTATGAATAGCAGAGAAGCACTGACAATAATGTTTCCATTGTTTACGTAGGGTCGCTATGAGTTGGACACCAAATTGATGACTGCATCTAATAACAACAGCAACACACAATTTGTTGTTGTTAGGTGCTGTCGAGTTGGGTCCGACTCATAGAAACCCTACATAAAACAGACAAAACACAACTTGACACTGTGCCATGCCTAGCACCAACTGTCAGTGCTTCTCTGCTATTCATAGGGTTTTCAATAGTGGATTGTTTCAGGTGCAGGTTGCCAAGGTCCTTCCTTCTAGCCTGCTTTTGTTATTAGGAGACATGCAGTTGGGTCCGACTCAGTGATCCTCATAGGGTTTTCAATGGCTGATTGTTTCGGGATTGCCTTGGGAGTGGGTTGCCATGTCCTTCTCCCATTTTGCAGTGCTGGGAATCGAACTTGGGACCTCAGAGACTGCAGAACAGTGCTCTACCAACTGAGCTAAATCCCAGCCCATACACAATAGTATATAATATATAATAATCCTAAGAGTAGTACATCACATTTCAATTTACCTCATCACTTTCAAAACTCTGTTGCACACAACAATCATTTAATCCTTCTAGAACTTGATCAATTTTATTTGGTCAAATTGACAAAAACATTGCTGAAAATACTGCCCTGTAGAAATGATATGATGATAACTTATAAACTTTTATTAAATTACAAAACCCTTTATAAATGTAAAATATAGCTATTTTTATATTTGTTCAATGTTTTATTTATTTTATGGGTTTTTTCAGTTTAAGATTTTCATTGTGTATTTGCCTAAATACTCTGGTTCAAAAAAGTCTACTCATTAATAGGCTTTTTACCTAGTAATTTCACTTCAAAAGTTAACTAGAGAATGTTTTATGTGTCCTTGTAACATATCTTCTAAAGTTGACGTATAAGCATATGTCCGTTAAGACTTGCCAATTACTATTGTTGTTTGGTGCCTTTCAGTCTGTGTCCAACTCATAGCTACCTTATGTACAACAGGTGAAACAATATTATTAGTGCTTCTTTGCTGTTCATAAGGTTTTCAATGTTGGATTGATTTTTGGGAGTGGGTTGCTGGGTCCTTCTCCCAAGCCTACAGCATTCAATATTCCCAGGCCATCTCCTATCCAAGTATTAACCAGGCCTGACCCTGCTTAGCTTTCAATATCTGATGAGATTGGATATCAGAGTGATATGGCTATAGACGTACAATATTCTTAGCATGCTATAAATAATAATTTTATAATCTGAGAAAATCACTGAATAGATCTTATGTTATGGCTTAGTTTAGAATGATTGGTATAACAAAACACTGTAGACTAGGTGGTCTAATGGAAGAACATTTATTACCTCACCATTCCTGAGACTGGAAGTTAAAAATCTAGGTTTTTTCAGGGGTATTTCCTATGAGGCCTGATTGAGAGAGAAACTATTTCATGCCTCTTTAGCTTTCAGTGGGTTGCTGAGAATTTGACGTGTTCCTTGGCTTGCAGAAATTTTACCCTGATCTCTGCTTCCATTTTCACATGGCCTTCTCCCTGTGTGAGTTGGTCTCCAAATTTGCCCCTTTTTATATAATGACATTAGTCAAATTAGATTAAAATATCCTCTAATAAATTCATTTGAACTTGATTACCTCTATAGAGACCCTATATCCAAATAAGATAAGACTTTAACATATGAATTTTAGAAAAGAACACAATCTGTAACAGAGCAGCAATTTAAGGATAAATATGATGCTATGGGAGCTTGGGTTTAGCTCAGCTGGTAGAATGCTGCTCTGCACTCTGTGAGGCCCTGAGTCCTATCCCTAGTACCACAGAAAAATAGGATAAGGACCTGGTAACCCACTCCAGAAACAATATCAAAACCAATTAAGAATGTGGCATCAGGATTGGAGGAAGACTCATTAACAACTTCTGTTATGGGGATGACACAACTTTGCTTGATGGAACTAAAGAAGTTTTGAAACATTTTCTGATGAACATCAAAGAACACACATTCAGTATGAACTATACCTCACCATCAACAACAAAAAAATCCTTAGCTGGGTCAGTAAGCAACTTCATAATATATGGAGAAAAGATTGAGATTGTCCAAGGTTTTGCTTTACTTGGTTCTGCTATCAACACCCATCGAAGCAGCAGTCAAATCAAGACACATTGCTTTGGGAAAAGCTATTGCAGAAGACTTTTGAAAAGTGCCGAAAAGTAAAGGTGTCACATCAAAGATGAAGGTGTACTGGACTCATGCCATGATATTTTCAGTTGCATCATACAGTTGTGAAAGCTGGGCATTGAATAAGGGAGAAAAGAGAAGAACTGATGCTTTTGAATTATGGTGCTGGAGAGGAATATTGATTATACCATCGACTGATGAAAAAACCAACAGATCTGTCCTAGAAGAAGTGCAACCAGAGTGCTCCTTGGAAGCAAGGATGGTTACACTGCCTCTTTTGTATTTTGCACATGTTGTCACTGGAGGCCAATCCTTAGGCAAGTATATCATGTTTGAGAGAGCAGTAGGTCAATGGAAAAAAGGAAAACCCTTCACTAGATGGATTGACATAGTGACTGCAACAATGTGCTTAAACATAAAAAAGATCATGTGCATGGCACAGTGTTGGGGAGTGTTTTACCTGTTGTACATAGTCACTATGATTCAGACCCAACTTGACAGCACCTAAGGACAGCAACAACATGATGCTATGAAATATAACCAACAATAAAATAATTTAAAAGAAATTTCCTGAACTTATTTTATTAAGGACATAAAAATTAGTTAGCAAACACAGGAATGCTATAAATGTTTTTTTTTCATTTTCTGAAAATGATTACTATTTTATTTATTTAAAAAATTTTCTATGCATATACTTCATTGGGCTAGTCTTTATTAGGGGCAAATACAAAGATGTTTTTACATCCTCATAAAACCTACAGAAAATTTACTGATTTTTAAAATTTGAAGTTTTACTTGAAGTTTAAAATATGTACTAGTTTTAATGGCTTTTAGATATTGATGCAAGAAATCTGTCATCTTTACTGCTTATGACTATGACAAAGGTCTTTAATATATATGCTATTGAAGGGAATATTATTTAGTAGAATATCACATAGCAAAGAATTTATTCCAATAATTTAGTTTTATATTTGGCTATTCTTCTTTGCTTTTGCATTTGTATGTCACATAGTTTTTGGTTTACACACTGAGATTAGAAAACATAATGCAATTTTCTAGATTATATTTAAAGTCATTGCATGATAATGTTTTGTCGAAACTTAGTCTCTGAACAGACTCTCAGGCATTTACTCTTCAACCTGAAAAGCAAATAGGGGATGGATTTTAATTCCCGAGTGAAATCTTTATATTTTCATCCCTGCCTTTATGGAGCCTTCAAAGATGTATTTTACCTCTCAGGCAGTGATGGAACTCTTAATATTTCCTTCTATTGCTAAAGCTGAGTGAGATGAGGTGCAGTAAGCCAGGCTGCCTGGGGAAATAGCATCATAAAACACGGAGGCTCAACTCATGTTCTAGTCCGTGGTATTTTGAAAGACTCTATTATTATAGTACAATATCGTTGTACTTAACACAATATTGAAATTCATAGACACAAAGGCAAGAATGTACAAAATAGTCAACTGGGGGATGAGGTTGCTTTTTATTCTATATTTCAGCCTTACCCATGCTTAAATATTGTGGCTTATTTTTTTTTCTTTCTTAATCTTCACACAAATGTTTTGAATGACAGAACAATTAGAAAGAAACCAGATTGCTGTATCTATATCTGTCACTATAACTACATCCTGGAAGACATAAATTCCCTGCTGATTTTGCTGCAGTGTATTATCTGAGAAGCAAGCTAAATCTTAACCTAGTTTTTTTCTCAATGTAGCAGTGCATCGGAAGGAATGCTTTCTTTATCCTGTCCTGAGAGTTGCATTTTTTTTTCCTGCTGTATGATAGATTTTTGATAAAGTCTGCTTAGTTGGTGACAGAAAGTTCCCATTAAAAAGTAAAAAAAAAAAAAAAAAAACTAACAAACAATATGGGATAGCTGACAAAGGCAAGTCAGTACTGCACAGTGGACTGTGTGAAATTGACTAGAAGTATCCAGATAATTTCAGAGGAAATGAAGACCAGTTCTCCAGGTCCATGAAAATACCAGTGCTCTCCCTGGATCACTAGTCTCAGTCCAATTTTCAAAGGCAGTTGCTACGTTGGCTGTTGTTGCTTCAGTGATGCCAAAATGCATTTTTGCCAGCGTACGTAACATTTTGACAGCCACACATACTCAGTTAAGAAAAATGTTTTTGGTAAACATACACATAACTCCCAATTCCTTGGAACAAAAATTAGAGCCAATATTTGCATATGAACTACGATAATCTATATAAATTCAGAAACTTAGGGCTTCCGGAAATAACCTAAGTTGAATTTTCTTGTGCTTTAATTTGCTGGTATGAATTTGTCATGCGTTTTAAGGGAACAAAGGTATTTTCCTCATTTACTACAGATGTGTTCCTTTCCCATGTTTCCTCATAACATGAAGTAAGACTGGCTTGCTTTTTTTATTGTAAGGCTAAAGATGAGGCTTTTATACAGCACAGAGCTATGGGTCTGAGAAGTATTCATCACAAATTGGTGTACACACTGAACATTTTTGACCCTGCCAGTTGAATGCCTACAGATAAAGAGATTTTCCCGGTTATCCAATTAAGAAGATAGCAACTGCTCATAATTACGCATATCTGATACACCATCAACCACTGTATTCTACAGTTGAAAATATTTGTTGTCTTAATGTATCTCTGTTGCTTTGGATTGAATACGTTCTTATAGACTTCATCAATATTTCCTACCCCTTTCCACAAAGTGGCAAACAGAATTTCCAAGTTCTTTATTGTGCTGCAAAGATTTCAGCCACCAGCTGCAGCAAGAACATTAGTGTTCAGTTAATTGGTACAGATGGCCACAGCACTGATTCTACCATTTCATTCAGCGAAGATCTGGAGACTGGGACTAGAACACAGATGTCAGACCAGGACTTTGTTGGTATTTGCCGGTATTGCTTTCAAATACCTCTCTCTCTCTCTGTCTCTCTTTCCCCCACTCTCTCTCTCCTTCTCTTTCTCTCTCTCTCTCTCTCTCATCTCATACACATCTCACACATTTTCATGAATCTAAAACAAGAATTTATTTGCTTACATATATATGGTTCATATATTCAGCAATATTTTAAAGTATGCACTGGTTTTTATATTACCATGTGTTTATTTCAGAGCTCTAGATAAGATACAAATAAATCAGACACTTACAAATTGAGAACATTGTGATAAGTAGTTAAAGAATTGAAGTTATAAAAAAAAGACAGGTACTGGTTATCAGATAAGCATAAAACTGGAGATTAGGGGTACAAATTTAGAAAGTACTGAAATATTCCAAACTACTTAATATCAAATATTTGAGTGGGAGGAGGACAGGGGGGGAATGATATATGGCAGAATGTCACCTAAGAAAAGTGCTAAAGAAAGAAGAGGTGAGATATCACACTTTGGTCTAAAGTGAAATACAATGACTCAATAGAAAGGACAAATTTTGCATAAAGCATGGAGAAGAGAGTGTGGACTGTCCAGGAACTTGTGTAGGATGGCAAATCTACTGGATTTGTGAGGATGGTGAGTAGCAGAACAGAGAAGGACTTGTTAGGAGTTTATAGTTAATACCATAGGAGCTACAACTGGAAAATGTGACTAGTGCTGGATTCAAGGGCTTTGAAGTTCTGTCCTGGGAATTTAAACTGTTCTCCAAATTCATTAGTGAGTAATCAAACTGTATGGAGGAAACTAAAACAGAATGAAAAGGAGGGAGGGAGGGAGAAGAAAGAGAGGGAGAGAGACAGAAGGAGGAGGAGGAGGAAGAGGAGAAAGGAGGAGGGGGTGGAGGAGATAGGCTACAAAGAGACATGCTATAAAATTATATGTAAATATATCTTATATACATATATAAAAATTTATACACACACACACACACACACACACACACACACACACGCACGCACGCAGGCTGAACCCAGGGCTTTGTGCATACTTTGCAAGTGCTCCAGCCACTGTGACCGGCTGTAATTATTTTTCTTTTGTTGTTGTTAGGTGCCCTGGAGTCGGTGTCTGACTCATAGTGACCCTCATAGGGTTTTCAATGGCTGACTGTTTCGGGATTGCCTTGGGAGTGGATTGCCAGGTCCTTCTCCCATTTTTGCGGTGCTGGGAATTGAACTCGGGACCTGCGAGACTGCAGTGCAGCGCTCTACCAACTGAGCTAAATCCCAGCCCTTTCTTTTGTTAGTTTTCTTAGGGATAACTATTTCTTTGGGACAGTCATTCATACCTGGAGTTGTCAAACATTTTCTGCAAAGTGCCAGGTAGTAGATACTTTAGGTTTTTCAGGCCCAGGAGTCTGTTACAATTATTGAATTCTGCCATTGCAACATGAAGGTGGCCACAGAGAATACAAAATAATAGGTGTGACTGTATTCAATCACACTTTCATTTGGGGACAACAGAATTTGAATCTTATGAATGTTCATGTGTCACAAAGCATTATCTTCTTTTTACATTTCATTTATTTAAAATTTTCAAAGACATCTTTCACTCATTGGCTAAGTAAAAACAGGCAGTGGACTGTAGTTTTTCACCCTGATGTGACAATGAAATGCTTCCCTCCTGTTATGTCTCCCTGATAACTACTCTTCAAGACAATCGTTATGATTTGGTAACAAATATTTAAAGAAAAAACTTCTGAGAAAACTATAGTAATTTCAAGTAATTGAAAACTTTGGACAATCTTAAAATGACTAATTATTACATTAACTTTGAGTGTCTATGCTGCAGTTAACCTATGTATAAACAAACTTTCAATGGATGTGCATTTTACTAAGGAAAAGGTCATGTGGCACAGCCCCAGACTAATATGGGCAATATTGTGTTTAACAATTACTTAGACTATAGGTTTGCTTCATATCAGTGCTGGTATGAATAATGTCAGAACAGATTACAATGATTTAAAAGAAAAGTGATTTGTCCTCATGCCACCAATATTTATAATGAAGTTATAATTAGGGAATCATTTTTCGTTTCTTTCATGGCTCAGTGTAGAAAGTATTAAGTGAGTCTGTGAAATAAAATTGGCTTGTGAATCCAGTGACCCAGACACTCAGGCGAAAAGCTCAGTTCTTCTAATCTCATGGGTTTTATGCTGCCAGTGTCTTGTAACCTATTTTTATCCCAGATCACTTCCTCTGGTTATCTGATGCTAATACAGGTAGATGACAGCCGCATCACCAAGCTGTTTTTTATTGGGGCTGTTGCACTTGCTAGATGACCGAAGCTGAGTAAAATGCTTAAAATCAAATTTTTTTCTTTCATTTTTTTTCATATGTTAGATGCAAATAACACTAGCAACCACTAAATTGTCACCATGTAAGAAATAATATCTGCCAGACATGGTTCCTGGAATATGACAAGCATTTAACATTGTACCTACTATTATTTGTATTCTATTGTTACCGACACAAACCCACACTGATCCTCTGTATGTGCTCTGGTCAACCACGAGTTCCTGTTAGTGTTTTGCCTCTGCCTCTGGAAATGAATCTTAGAAGCCCAAATGCTTCATAAAAATGTTGTTTTTATTAAGTGGCAGTAAACAGAGTAGCCATCCTGTGCTCATGAGCTTATGATTCATAAAAAATTCAGATAAAATGATAGTGTGAATAAAACCAATGACAGGTTGAGTGCAGGCCTTATGAGTACAGACCCTGAGGTTGAGTCATTACTGATTCCTGTGTTATTCTCTTAATTTTATTTTTCTAAATGGCAATGTTGATAATACATCCAATCTCACTGGCATTTCTTCCAGTAGGGAAAAGGCAAAGTGATAATTTGTTAAGGATTCATATCTGTTCACTTCTTGGGAAGTTAAGATTAGTTTTAAACCTTGCATTGGACCAGCTCCTTTCTAGCCAGGTCATATGAATTTACATTTCGCCTCATGAGTCTGATGTTTCTTTATGGTGACTCAATCCAATCAAGTTGAGAACAATCAATATTAGCCATCACCTTGACTACATGTAATATTTCTCACTTAAACATGTAGATATATGTGGCTATTAAAATGTTATAGAAATATATAAGTGCACGTGTGTGTATACACACATGTTCATGCATATACGTATACAGTCTCAGATGTTCTTTAGATTAAAAAGTTCTCAATAATCCTTAGGGACTCATTTTTGTAGACATTAGTGTCAAGAATGCAGCCTGTGAAATGGACTATAGAGCATGTGATTAGATGAAGTATACTGATTTCTGCCTACTGTGACTCCAGTCATTTTGTGAGGTTATAGTTTCTGTAAAGGTGTAAAACTCTCACTCAAAATAACCTTAACAACTTATCTACTGGGTAGCTCAGGTATGTGATTTAATTATGCTTTTTTACCCCTGATATGGTGAAGTAGTCATGTCAACTCTTGAATGAGTTTTATGTAGCAGAAAAAGCCAATAATTTAGTGGTTGCTACCCATTTGTAACAATAATTTCCTCATGAGTAGTTGAGAGAGCAGGAGAAGATTTAAGGTCATTGAAGAATTGAGGTTTTGTAATGGTGCATATGTTTTCATCTTTTCATTTTCATAGGTCTACACACTGCACAGTCACATTATTCTTGATATGTGTATTGTATTATATGCATATGTGAAGCACTTAAAATAGATATCCTGTGATAATCTGTTGTAATGAAGTTTTAAAATTTGTTTTCCTTTTGGTTGGTTGGTTTTACATTGGTGCTGGGTTTGGAGCCCAGAACCTCATACATACTACACAAATGCTCTACCATTGAGCCTGATCCATAACCTGTAACACAATTTTGTACTACAGAGGGCATCTGTTCTAGATTTCTACCATTAATTCCCAAACAATACATAGTATTATTTAAAGAAATGTCTCATTATAAAATGAAAGTATTCTGAACCTAACATAAACCAATATTCAGTAAGCGAAGAAAAATTTGTTTTCAACCTACTAGTTTCTTTAAGCTGGGATTTAGCTCAGTTGGTAAAGCGCTGTGCTGCAGTCTCTGAGGCCCCGAGTTCAATTCCCAGCACTGCATAAATGGGAGAAGGACCTGGCAATCCACTCCCAAGGCAATCCCGAAACAGTCAGCCATTGAAAACCCTATGAGGGTTGCTATGAGTCGGATACCGACTCGATGGCACCTAACAACAACAACAACAACAACAACAACAACAGTTTCTTTAAGGCCTGCAGCTGTAGCCCTGTGGAATCTGATCCCGTCAGATCTTGGAAGCTAAGCAGGGTCAAGCCTGGTTAGTACTTTGGATGGGAGACCACCAGGGAACACCAGGTGCTGTGGGCTTGGGAGACGGACCGGAGACCCACTCCCAAAAATCAACCCACCATTGAAAACCCTATGAACAGTAGAGAAGCCCTGACAGTAGTGTTTCGCCTGTTGTATGTAGCGTTGCTATGAGTTGGGTACTGACTTGATGGCACCCAACAACAACAACCACAACAACAACAGTTTCTTTAAGAGAAATATGTTGGAGCTGTGCCTGACTGGTTCTGTCGTGTGAGTGTATATTCCAATGTAAAGGTGATTCCTTTGCTGGGGCAGGTCAACAAATCTCTTCTGAAAAGTTATCTTGGTCAAATTCTTGGTAACTATTCATGTTACTTCATTCAGAAAAAAGATCTTTGCATGTGTGATTATGTAAAGTATTTTGAATTGAAGTAATCTAGAATTGTAGGGATAGCCGCTAAGTGTAACAGCCTGTGTCGTTATGAGAGAAAGGCAGAGGGAAGTTTGAGACAAATGAAAATGGAGAAGAAACAGACAGAAGAGAACAAGGTGATGTGAAAACAGAGACAGAGGCTGGAGTGTTGTGACCCCACGCCAAAGAAGATGGGGATACTGACAGTTACCAGAGGCTAGAATGTTCTGTTGTTGTTGTTGTTAGGTGCCGTGGAGTGGTGTCTGACTCATAGCTACCCTTACAGGGTTTTCAATGGCTAATTGTTTTGGGATTGCCACGTCCTTCTCCCATTTTAGCAGTGCTGGGAATCCAACTGGAGACCTCAGACTGTAGAGAAGTGCTCTACAACTGAGCTAAATCCCAGCCAAGGGCTGGAATAGGCAGGGAAAAATTATCCCCTACAGGGAATATAGCCTTGGGGACACCTTAATTACAGCCTCTTGGGCTCCTGGACTTGGACAGAATGAATTTCTTTCCAGCACCTAACAACAAGAACAAATTATTATAATATGTTGCCATAGACACAGAAATCTAATACCCTTACATCCCTTTCCACTCTGATAGAGCAAACATGGAAAAAACCTTTTGTGTTAGAGGGTAAAAGGATGGATTGGAAACCTTCATGTCAAGCCAACTCTTTGGATGTATGATCTTTGCATACAAATACATATAACGTTGTCTGTTTTTAGGTGCCGTCAAGTTGAGTTCTACTCATGGTAACCCTCATAGAGCTTGTGATGGTTGATTATTTCTGGATTGTCTAGAGCTTGGGCTGCCACATCCTTCTATTTTTGTGGTGCTGTGGTTCAAACCCAGGGCCTGAGAGGACAGAGAAGCACTCTACCAATTGAGCTAAACTCCAGTCCTGTACATATATTGATCTGAGCACTGCATAATGTTTTTCCTAGGTATATACATGGCTAGTGTAAAGGATCAATGGCCAGACATTAGATGTGGGAGAAAGAGCAAAGGCTGTGAATGTTTCCCTCTATCTGACATGGCTGAGAATTCTCACAGTAACTACATTTGCTCCTTGGTCCCACCTCTACCAGACAACCGTGCTCTCTGATGTCTCAGGTCCCACTAAGAACAGTGTGTGTGTTTCTTTTCCTCCTTTTATCGTGAGTAGTTGGCTCATAATAAATCCTTCTACTGAGATGACGGATCCTTGACTAAATATAGAAAATAAAGCAAGGATGATTGGCTCACCATCAGTTTGAAATTAAAGGCCAATCAATTGGGTCCAACTGGTCACCTAGGTCCTCCTAGTTTAAGTAATGATTGTTTGTATGAATTATATTTTCCAAATAAATTTCATGTGTTAATTTTATTCTCCCAGAGGAGAGAGATAAGGCTTAGAGATATTTGATGATCTGGCCATTCACTAGAGGGCATAGCCAAGGCTCAAAGCTGAGTGCCTGTCCTTAACCCTGTGAACTTTGCCTATTTCAACAGGAAGACAATGTCATCCTCCTTCTGAGCTAGATAACATTAAAACAAGATGGTATTTTATATTTTAAACATAAAGAAGCCCACAGCAAGTTCTTAATTACTGATATAGAAAAAATTGTTACTCTTACCTGCTAATAATATGCATTATTCAAGTATATTCTTATAGTAATTGAAAACCCTTAGCCCATTGCAGTACAATGATTCAAAAGTATTCTAGAATTTTATATATCTGCAGATA
>VMDO01030392.1:0-21289 GCA_007922755.1 Pedetes capensis | reverse complement strand
ACTCATAGTGACCCTCTGTACAACAGGGGAAACACTATTGTCAGTGCTTCTCTGCTGTTCATAGGGTTTTCAATGGCAGATTGATTTTTGGGAGGGGGTTGCCAGGTCCTTCTCCCAAGCCTACAGCTTCTGGTGTTCCCAGGCGGTCTCCCATCCAGGTACTAACCAGGCCCGACCCTGCTTAGCTTCTGAGATCTGGCGCGATCGGATTCCACAGGGCTACAGCTGCAGTGTCCGAATGTACTCCAGCTTATTTATCCTCTTCTTCTTTTCTCTTCTCCCTTCTCCTCTCACAGAGTCTTGCTGTTTAGCCAAGTTAGTCTTGAACTTGTGGTCCTTCTCCTCGGCCTGCCAGGTGTTGTGCTTACAGGCACACACCACCATGCCTGGCACCCTGTCTTTTAATAGACATTTGGATATTCCTACTAGGGGGCTGTTTTTAATAAAGCTGCTACAGATATCTGTGTCCCAGTCTGTGTGAACATATAGTTTCATTTCTCTTAAGTAAATACCTAGGATTGGAATTTCTGGATTGTTTGCTGTGTGTATTTTTTTTGTAAACTGCTTGACTGTTTTCCAAGGGGTTGTACCATTTCACCATCACACTTGTAGTGTATGAGTGCCCACCTTTTCTGCATCCTCACCAGCACTTGCTGTGGTCACTCTTTTTTATTTTAGCCATTCTAGTGGGTATGTGATTTATTGTAGGGTTTGTTTTTTGTTTTTGTTTTTGTTTTTTTGTTTTTGTTTTTTTTTTAAAGACAGTTTCACTGTGTATCTCAGGCTGGCCTCACTGTGTATCTCAGGCTGGCCTGCTATGTAGACCAGGCTGGCCTCCAACTCGGCATTCAGTCTTCCTGCCTCAGCCTCCAGTGCAGGGATTGCAGGAGTGTGCCACCACACTTGGCTTGGGTATTGGATTGTGATCTGCCTTCCCTTGGGATTCATCAGTCATGTTTTCATGTTTATTATCACACAGAAAGTATCTCTTTGCCTGTTTTTAATATTGGGTTGTTTGTTGTCCTATTTTGAAGTTGTAAGAGTTCTTTATTTTGGTACTTGGGGGGTTGACCTAAGGGTATTGGACATAATTTGCAAGTGCTCTACCACTAGGCTGTACCCTCAGTCTGTTTTTTACTTTTTTATCTTGAGACAAGATCTCACTAAGTTATTCAGGCTGCCTCTGGCCTGAAACTCAGTGATTTTCCTGCCTCAGCCTCCCAAGTCACTGGTATTACATCATGAGTCACTATAGCCAGTGAGTTCTTTGTTCCTTTTTTTTTTTTTTTTTTTTTCAGTACTGGGGGTTGAACCCAAGGTTTCCTGCTTGTATGCTTTGCAAGTGCTGGACCACTGAGCTGCTGCCTCCGGCCCATTTTTTTACTTTTTGAGACAGTTGTTGTTAGGTGCCGTCGAGTCGGTATCCGACTCATAGCAACCCTCATAGGGTTTTCAATGGCTGTTTCGGGATTGCCTTGGGAGTGGATTGCCACCTCCTTCTCCCATTTTTGCGGTGCTGGGAATTGAACTCGGGACCTCAGAGACTACAGCACAGCGCTCTACCAACTGAGCTAAATCCCAGCCCTTGTTCTTCATACAAATACTATATGTTGCAAATTTTTTTCTCCCATCTGCACTATCTATTTTTGACCCTGATGGCATTATCTGACTTGCTCACCATCTCAATTGCAAACCCCACTCAGTAGCTTTTCCTTTTTCATCTTGCTATCTCCTCTTGTCCCCTCTGTCATCACTCTTATACACTCCAGGGACTTTACCCACTCACGTCAGAGGTACTTGTTTCTCTTTCTTTCTCCCCTCTCTCACTCCCCGCACTTTAAATTAGTATTTTACTAACTTGGGAGTACTGCTGGTTCATAGTGTCCTTGGGCCTGGGACACTAAAACATCCTATAGTGTGGGTGGTAAGATGTCACACAATGAATTGATTTGCTTAAAACACCAGTTCTGTGCTTATTGCTGAGTTCAGGCTACTGCCTCTCATTTCTTTTTCTTACTGTTACTTGCTTCAGACAGTTTGTTTTTCTTTTCTTTTCTTTTCTTTTCTTTTCTTTTCTTTTCTTTCTTTCTCACAGTTCAATTCCTATGTTAGCTGGAGAGATCATTTTAAAATATAAATTGGGTAATTTTTCCCTGCTATGGTCACAGACCAAGACCATGGGTCAGAGACAAATCCATTTTAATTGTTAGAGAGACAAGGAGGGCCTTGGGAAGTAACTCCCCCACTCTAGCCCCTTGTATATGTCCCATTCAGTCTGAATAGATTGGATAATTTTATTCTCCAGCTTAAAGTAGAAGCATACCTAAAGTTAATAGTAAATTCTTAGAGGTACTCCCTATTTCTTTAGCGTCCTCATGAGCTTGGTACACTGTGGTGGCAATGACCTTTTCCTTCTTCCTCACCTTTTCGCTTTCTCTTTGAGACAGAATCTCACTTTGTAGCCCAGGCTTACTTGGAACTCGCTGTTTAGATGATGCTGGTCTCGAACTTGCATCCGTCCTCCTAGCTCAGCCTCCTGCATTGCTGGGATTACAAGTGTGTACCACCATACCCACCTTGACCCTGCCCTTCTTATGGGTCCCCAGATACTTGATTCTCCTTCCTAGTAGAATACTTGCCTTCTCTGCCACTCCTCAACCTGCGTAATTCCTGCTTATCCTTCTGGTCTCTCTTTAAGTGCCTCTCCAACTTCATGAAGAAGGAAGAGCTTTCCTTGAGTCCCTAATTTAAACCAAGTTCTCTAGTTACCCTTAATAACATTAAGCCAGATGTGGTGGTGTGCATCTGTAACCCCAGCAACTTGAGGGTGGACTCAGGAGGATCTCAAGATTGAAACCAGAGACGGCCTGCATAATTCAGTGAGACTCTGTCTCAAGATAAAAAATAGAAAAAGGGCCTGAAGGTGCAGTTTAATGGTACAAGCACATATAAAGTAGGCACAAGGCCCTGGGTTCAACCCCCAAATACTCCAAAAATAAAGTAAAATAAAGTAAAAATAACATTAACTGTACTATTTGTATTTTCCTTAGCATAATTTGTTTATAATATGGCCATATATTAATAAGAAAAAGTAATATGCTAATATATGCTAGTATATGCTAATATATGTTCATATCTCTCCCTCATATAAAGCTAGAAGGTCAGGAAGTAATTTCCACTAGTTTATCCACAGTACTTAACAATGTAGATGATCAATAAGTATTTGAGAAGATTACTCAGTGTACCTCCTCTAAGAGCCAGGGGAAAAAAGCACACACACATTTTCCCCCTGAGACAGGGTCATATGACCCTGTTGCCTCAAACTCCCCAGTGCTGTGATAACAGGTGTGCACCACTATGCCTGGCTTGATATTCCTTTTGACTACAGACTTTTGTACTACTGTCCTGTCTACCATTCCTACTGAGTTTATAAATTGCTTTTCTAACAAGAGTTCTTTCTTATTTGTTCATGTGCCCTAGATCCTTTAGGCAGTTTGTAAAAGTTGTGGCTCCACAGATTAATAATTTCGAGTAAATAAAATTACATGTAAGATTACAAAGGAAATTAGGTATATTGAAACACCATTTTTAACATAAAAATCTTTAATATATGTATTTATTTCTTTATTAATCTCTGTATTAGTCAACTGGTGTAACACTGTGACGTAGAAACTGAATCAAACTTAGAGAAGGAAATGGTTTATTAGGGGCCCACAGCATCTCCAAATTCTTCCAAATGTCTCCTGCAAACAAGTTACAATGGCCAGGAATGACATGGTCAAATTTCAGCAACAACCCCATTCCCTGGTTCTCATTTTCTGTGTTAGTAATCTGGTATATCACTGTGACAGAAAAACTGACTGAATTGAACTTATGGGAGAAAATGATTTATTGCGGGCTCATGGTTAGAGGAGCAGTCTATAATGGCAGTGGGACAGACATGGTGGCAGTAGGTGGCAGGGCCCATTATAGATGACCTTATGGCATAGCAGATCAGAGGCAGAGAGCAGAGTCATGGGTCCAGGTAAAAACCTTCAAAAGCCTACCCCCAGTGACCACTTCTACAAAATTGAGTCCTGCCTCCCACAGTTCCATAACTTCCACAAACCGTGCCATTCCCTAGGGACCATGCATTTAAAGGCATGACCTTTGGGAGCATTTAAATTTAAAGCATAACAGTTCCTTAAATAGCAGTCTCAAGGGAAAATCTAATGACTACTATAATTTCAAAGTAGGGATGGATATAAGTATTTTGAGGATTATAACTCTAGTCTTCTCCCTGGTAGTCTTTTTTGGGGATTTGCCTCCTTCTGTCTGTTCTTTACTTTTATTTCTGAGTGAGCTATTCTTACTTTCTCTTTTCAGAGTAAAGTGTAGATTTCTCACCTTTCTCAGTTTTGCATCGATCGCCTTTTTCTTTTCTCCTAGACAAGTTATGAATTCCAACCATACTGAACTGTCCAGCTCTTTCTTATACTCAGCCTTCTGTGGTTTCATGCCTGCAGCTCCTTCTACAGTGCCTTTCTTATGGGCTGTCTATTAAAATCCTGCTTACTTTAAGCCATCATGAAAATACCACCTTCTGAAAAAATGCCACATGTGTTACCATAGACTAGCAGTGCCTGACAGGTAAGTACTCAGCACATTATGTTGTTGTTGTTAGGTGCCATTGAGTTGGGGCCCACCCATAGCGACTGTCATAGAGTTTTCAATGGCTGATGGTTTCAGGATTGTTTCTGGAGTGGGCTGCCACATCCTTCTCCCGTTTTTGCAGTGCTAGGGTTCAAACCCAGGTCCTCAGAGTGTACGGCACAGCACTCTACCAACTGAGATAAGTCATAGCCCTTCAGTACATTATAGCTATTTTTTAAGTAAAAGTTGATCATAGAACTTCAGTATCCCTACCACTTTGTTGTTGGTAGGTGCTGTCCAGTTGGGTCTGACTCATAGTGACCCTATGTACAACAGAACGAAACACTACCCAACACTGTGCCATGCCTGGCACTATATCAGTGCTTCTCTGCTATTCATGGCTGATTTTTTTGGGAGGGGACTGATAGGTCCTTCTCCCATTTTGCAGTGCTGGGGATTGAACTCAGGGCCTCCGAGTGTGCAGCCTAGCACTCTCCCTCCCACTTGGTTTCCAATAAATAATTATAAACATTTTGAGTAATATACATCTGTGGACCAAGGCAAAGTAGTCTATCAGTGTGGCAAGTGTAGTATAAAATGAATGTATAAATGAGTTCTCTTTAGAATTTTTATTTTAGTTTGAATGTTTATCAGTTTTACATCAGAGCACAAGAAAATGATGTAATAGATAGACATTTCTTATCCTTTATACTTAGTCACAAAAAAAGTCAATTTACGATAATCCTTACCGAGTATGATAGATGTAGAGTGCTGTTTTTTTCCTTTCCTTTCCTTGCAACACTGGGGATAGAGCCCAGGGCCTTACGCATGCTACACAAAGTGACCTACCACTGTACCACAGAGCTACATCTCCAGCCTTGTCAGTGAATTTTTTGTGAAATAAAACACTCAAATGTCTAAAAATTCTTTTTAAAGATGTACTTAAATTGCTATTGAGTACACATATGCCTTGTATAAAATACACCAAAAACTCAACCCTTGATGTACTTGATGTACTTGATGTACTTGATGTAGGGAGAAACAAGACTTGAAAGTGTCACATTAAACAGCTGTTGATTTCTATATCATAGTAAATATCATGTTAAGGAGGAAATATGATTCAGGAGTAAGTGGTATGAAAAATTATCAATATAAGCCAGTGTGTGGAGCTGGTTTCTCAACTCCCATGGTGTAAGACAGCTTGGGTAAGAATGCCCTGTTGAAATGTAGCTGGAGGGACCAGGTTGGCTCACTGCCTTCTGAACTTGTGTGGGCTCTACCAGCACTGGAGAATGTCACTAAGTCTCAGTGCCCTACTTCCAAATGTATGTAGAAAAAACCCAAGTACCTTCAAGGATGGTGGAAAATCCATTAACAGTATAAAAAAAATGAACAAAGTGGGCTGGGGCTGTAGATCAGTGGTAGAGGACTTGCCTAGCAACCCAAAGGCCCTGGGTTCAGTCACCAGCACCAAAAAGAGGAGGAGGAAGAGGAAAAGATAGTGAACAGAGGAATACTATCAGTGAGGGGGAGGAACGGTACCATAGAAGTAAAGCTATGCAAATGAACCAAATCTTAAGAATAAAATTAGGTTCCTAAACTCTAATAAAAGTACAAAGGTACACTTTTCAAATAGCAATTTGGAAATGGCCTTTTTTCCCTCTGCAATGTTTTTCCCCCAAATAAGATTGTTTCTGTGAGTCCTAATTGGCAAATACAGTAGTAGACTTGAAGTGACACATTTTTCAGAGTCCAGAATATACAGAAGTATTCCTATATGTCCATGTAAAAATCCAAAAATAGTTATTTCCCCTTATAATCTAAGAAATGAAATGTAGTTACCAACTGGTCTGGACTAGTGCTTTGTGGGGTGTTTTGTTTTGCATTTTTGTTTTTGAGCCAGGGTCTTACAGAGACCCTGTAGCCTAGGCTAACCTTGAACTGAGCTCAAATTTACAGTCCTTATGCCTCAGCCTCCCAAGTGCTGTTACTTTAGACATGTGCCACCATGGCCAACTTGAATAATACTTGGATGTCAGAAACTTTTCAGTCTGTTTAATGACAGTTTCTTTCACTGGCCTCTGTTGCTTAGTTTTAAAACCAGTGTTGAGAGAGTACTTGCATATTTTTTTCCTTGACATTAACACTTTTATGGAAATAAGTGTTTACTCTCCCTTCAGTTTTGTTCATGTGAAGATGTTTGCGAGTCTATCTTAGGCCATTTGGTCTTGTCCCACATCTTATTGATAGTGTTTTCCCCCAATGCCCCACAGCCCCCACTCTCCTCTTAAGTGTTAGATTTTTAAATAGTTTCTATTGTTGAGACTTGGTTGAGGGGTCCCTAATTCCTGGGCCATAGACCATATTGGTCCAGGCCTGTCAGAAACAGGGCTGCACAGTAGGAGAGTAAATGAAGCTTCACCTGTATTTATAGCCATTCCCCGTTGCTCCCATTACTGCATGAGCTCTCCCTTCTGAGATCTGATGGGATCAGATGCCCTGGTGGTACGGCTACAGGCCCAGCAGTGTATAAGTGTTCCTTTCTTCCCCCATCCTCACCAGCATTTGCTGGTGTTTTGTTGATGGTGGCCATTCTGACTGGAGTGAGATGGTATGTCATTATAACTTTGATTTGCATTTCCCTGATGGCTAGGGATGTTGAACATTTTTTCATATGATTGTTAGCCATTTGTATTTCTTCTTTTGAGAAGTCTCTGTTCAGTTCTTTTGCCCATTATTTGATTGGATACTTTGCTTTTTTAGTGTTTAATTTTTGAGTTCTTTATATATTCTAGATGTTAATTGTCTGTCTGATGTATAGCTGGCAAAGATTTTCTCCTGTGGTTTGTCTCTTCACTCTGATAATTGTGCCCTTTGCTATGCAAAAGCCTTTTAATTTCATGCAGTCCCATTTGTCAATTCTTGCTGTTGTTTCCTGTGCTTTTAAGGTCCTATTCAGAAAGTCGCTGCCTATGTCTTGAAGTATTTCCCCTGTGTTTTCCTCTAGTAGTTTCAAAGTTTCAGGTTTTGCATTAAGGTCTTTAAACCATTTTGAACTGTTTTTGTACAAGGTGAGAAAGAGGGATCTAATTTCAGTCTTCTACATGATGATATACAGTTCTCCCAGCACCATTTGTTGAACAGTGTGTCTTTTCCAACTTATATTTTTGGCACCTTTGTCAAATGTCAGGTGGCTGCAGCTGTATGGGTTTATTTCTGGATCCTCTATTCTGTTTCGGCCAGCAGCCGTTGCACTGTGGCATCTGATTCCATCAAATCTCAGAAGCTGAGCAGGGTTGGGCCTGGTTAGTACTTGGATGGGAGACCTCCTGGGAACACCAGGTACTGTAGGCATAGGAGAAGGACCTGGCAACCCATTCCCAAAAATCAATCTGCCATTGAAAACCCTATGAATAGCAGAGAAGCACTGACAATAGTTTTTTGCCTGTTGTACAAAGAGTCACTGTAAGTCAGACACCGATTTGACGGCATCTAACAACTATTCTGTTTCATTGATCTACATGCCTGTTTTTATGCCAGTACCATGCAGTTTTTGTTACTGTAGCTTTGTAGTATAATTTGAAATCAGGAATTGTTATGCCTCCTGTATTGTTCTTTCTTCTCAGGATCACTTTAGTGATTTGGGGTGTTTTGTGCTTCCAAAGGAATTTTTTAATTGTTTTCTCTATTTCTGTGAAGAATATCATTGGGATTTTGATGAGGATTGCATTAAATCTGTAGATTGCTTTCAATAATATAGCCATTTTCACAATATTAATTCTTCCAGTCCGTGAGCATGGGAGATCTTTCCACTTTCTTGTGTCTTCTTCAGTCTCTTTAGTGTTTTCATTGTAGAAGTCTTTCACTTCCTTGGTTAGGTTTACTCCCAGGTATTTTATTTGTTTTGATGCTGTTGTGAATGGGGTTATTTTCCTGGTTTCTTTTTCTGCCTGGTCATTATTGGAATAGAGAAAAGTTACTTATTTGTGTAGCACTGGGGTTTAGCTCAATTGGTAGAGTGCTGTTCCACACTCTCTGGGGACCCAAGTTGAATCCCCAGCACTCCAAAAGTGAGAGAAGGATGTGCCAATTCAATCCCAAAACAATCAGCCATTGAAAACCCGGTTAGAGGCACTATGAGTGGAATCTGACTCAGTGGCCCCTAACAACAACAAACTGATTTTTGTATGTTAATTTTGTATCCTGATACTTTGGAAAAGTGTTTATCAGTTCTAAGAATTTTCTGGTGGAGTCTTTTGGATCTTGTAAGTATAGGATCATGTCATAAAGGGATAATTTGACTTCTTTTCCTATGTGGGTCCCTTTTGTTTCTTTCTTTTATCTTATTGTTGTGGCTAATAGTTCACTTACTATATTGAATAATAGTGGAGACAGTGGACACCCTGTCTTGTTCCTGATTTTAGGAGAAATGCTTCCAGTTTTTCCCCATTTAGTATGGTGTTGGTGGTGGGTTTTTCATATTGCCTTTATTATGTTGAGGTATTTTCCTTCAATTCCTACTTTTTTTCAAGGCTTTTATCAGAAAAGGATATTTGATTTTGTTGAAGGCCATTAATATGTTGTTGAAGTCAGTTTACAAGTATTAAGGATATTTGCATCTAAATTCATTAGGGATATTGGTGTCTAAGTTTCCTTTTTTGGTGTAACATCTGATTTTACTATCAGGGTAATACTTCATAGGATGAGTGTGGTAGTGTTCCTTCCATTTGAATTTTGTGTAATGATTTGAGGAACACTGATGTTAAATCCTCTTTAAAGGTTTTGTAGGATTCAGCAGTGAATCCATCTGGTCCTGGCTTTTTTTTGTTGGGAGACTATTACTCCTTTGATCTTGCTTTTCTTTATAGGTCTATTTCAGTTGTTTATATCTTCTTGATTTAATTTTGGCAGGTCATGTGTGTCTAGGAATTTACCCAGGTTGTCTGAGTTTTCTAGTTTTTTGGAATATAATTTTTCACAGTGATTCCCTGGATTTCATTGGAATCTGTTGTAATGTCCCTTTTTCCATCTCTCATTTTCTTCATTTGAGTCTTCTCTTGCTTTCCTTTGGCTAGTTTTGCTAAGAGTTTGTCAATCTTGCTTATCTTTACAAAGAACCGGTTCTTTGTTTTGTCAGTTCTTTTTGTTGTTCTTCTAGTCTCCATTTCATTAATTTCTGCTCTGATCTTTATTATTTCTTTCTGTCTACTGGTTTTAGGGTTTTGTTGTTGTTGTTGTTGTCCTTTTTCTAAGAGCTTGAGGTGCATCATGAAGTTATTTGTTTGAGCTTCCTCTAATTTTTTAATGGCTGTCATCACTATAAATTTCCCTCTTAACATTGCCTTTGCTATATCCCAAATGTTCTAGTAAGTTGTGTTTTCATTTTCATTTAATTCTAGGAATTTTTAAATTTCCTCTCTGCTTTCTTCAGGTACTCATTGGCCACTTAAGAGTGTATTGTTCATTTTCCATGTATTTGGATAGTATGTAATTTCTCTTGCTGTTCATTTCTAGTTTTATTTCATTGTGGTCTGATAAGATACATGAAATCATTTCAGTTTTTCTGCATTTGTTAAGACTTGATTTATGGCCTAACATGCAATATGTTTAGGGTACAGAGAAGAATGTGTCTTTTGTAGCTTTTGGGTGGATTTCTCTGTATGTGTCTATTAAGTCCATTTCATCTATTGTGGTGTTTAACTCTGAAGTTTGTTGATGTTTTGTCTGGACGTTCTATCGATGAGAGTGGGGTATTGAAGTCATTCACTATTTATTCTTTTTTGTTTTTTTGCTTTGCTGTGCTTTTTTTTTTTTAATGAAGTTGAGTGCACCAATGTTCAGTGCATATATATTTATAATTGTTATACCTTCTTTCGTGTGTGTGTGTGTGTGTGTGTGTGTGTGTGTGTGTGGCACTAGGGGTTGAATCCAGGGCCTTGCACTTGCATGCTTGCAAGTGCTGTACCACTGAGCTGCACCTTCAGCCCATTTTTTGAGACATGGTCTTGCTAAATTACATAGATTGTCTCTGGTCTTGAACTTGTGATCCTCCTGCCTCTGCCTCCTGAGTCATTGGGATTACAGACATGTGCCACCATGCCTGGCTAGTGTTATACCTTCTTAGTGAATTTTTTCCTTTATTAATATGCAGTGACCTTCTTTGTCTCTTTGAACTAGTTTTAACTTGAAATCTACTTTGTCTGATACAAGGATGGCCAGTCCTCCTTTTTCTTCTGGTTTCCAGTTACTTGGTATATCAGTTTCCGTCCTTTCACTTTCAGTCTGTGGTTGTCCTTGCCAGTGAGATGTGTTTCTTGCAGACAGCAAATTGTTGGATCTTGTATTTTAACCCAGTCAACTAATCTGTGTCTTTTAATTGCAGAGTTAAGACCATTTATATTTAGGATTATCACTGAGAAAGGTTTGCTGGTTGTTGGGCTGGGTGTTTCCCTGGTGGGTTCATAAACTATTCCTTTTTTTTTTTTTTTTTTTTCTTTCTCTCTTATTTACATTCTGGGTTTGCTGGTTTTTTGAATTAGATACGTTTAATTTGAGGGCTGGGATTTAGCTCAGTTGGTAGAGCTCTGCTCTGCAGTCTTTGAGGTCCCGAGTTTGATTCCCAGCACCGCAAAAATGGGAGAAGAATGTGGCAACCCACTCCCACGGCAATCCCGAAACAGTCAGCCATTGAAAACCCTATGAGGGTTGCTATGAGTCAGACACTACTTGGTGGCAGCTAACAACAACAATGATTAATTCTTTCCTAGTTCTTTTTAGTTTGTCTGTTCTTCCCATGGAGTTTATACTTTCCTGTCCTCTCATAGTGAAGACTGTCTTTCTTGCTTCTGTGTATGTAGAATCCCTTTAAGTATCTCCTGCAGCGCTGGCTTGGTGTTCATGTATTGATTTAGTGTGTGCATGTCATGGAATGTCTTTATTTCTCCATCCATTTTAAATAACAACTTTCCTGGATATAATAATTTCAGTTGGCAATTATTTATTTTCAGTGCTTAAAGTATATCTTCCCATCCTTTCCTAGAATTTAGGGTTTGTCTTGAGTGGTCTGATGTAATACTGATGGGTTTTCCTTTTAAGTGAATTGGTGTCTCTCTCTTGCAGCTTTTAATATTGTTCTTTTTTCTGTAATCTTGGCATTTTAGTTATGTGTTGTGGGGATGTTCTTTTCAAGTCATGTCTGTTTGGTGTTGGAAATGCTTCTTGTGGTTAGATGTCCATTTCTTTCCCCATATTTGAGGAATCTTCTGCTATAATTTCACCAAATAAGTTCTCTATACCTTTAGTTTTTATCTCAGCTACTTCTACTCCACAGATTATTAGGTTTGGGCTCTTGATTATGTCCCAAAGTTCTTGAAATTTGTGGTCATAGTCTTTTAATTTTTTTCTTTTTTGATACCTGAATGTAGTATTTCCTAACCTTATCTTCCATCCCTGATATTCTATCTTCTGCTTCATCTAGTCTACTGGTGATGCTTTCCACTGTGTTTTTTATTTGGCTTATTGATTTGTTTCTGACATTTCAGTGTTTGTATTTTTCTTCTCAAAATCTCAATTTCCTTGCTGAATTTCTCATCCATATTGCTGACTTTGTCTTCTACATTCTTGACTTTCTGATTTAAGTCCTTTATTGATTTTCTTCATTCATTTGCTTCCTTGTGTCCTCTTTGAAATCATTGATCATTTTTACAAGTAAAGTTTTATAATTCTTTGTCTGACATTTCTGTTTCAGTATGTTTTGATTCTATGGTTGAGGAATTATGGTCTTTTGGAAGAGATGAGTTGCCTTATTGTTTCACGTTTCTCGTGTTTTTGATTTGTGGTTTGTGCATCTGTAGGGGTAGATATCACTTCCTGTTTTATCTGGGAATCTTCTTAGCATTTTTTTCTTGAGATCACACTCTCCAGTGCCAGTCCCAGAGAGGAAGACAAAGCATTATAACAGTTACAATAGCAGGCCAAATTAAATAAAGACACACATTTAAAATCACTTAATACCAACTGCTACACCACCAGTGCCCATATAACAGAGAATGACAATAATTATATTGAGAAATCTATGAGGTTACAAGGGAGAAGGACCTGGCAATCCACTCCCAAGGCAATCCTGAAACAGTCAGCCATTGAAAACCCTATGAGGGTCGCTATGAGTCAGATACCGACTCGATGGCACCTAACAACAACAACGAGGTTACAAAATACTTAAGTTGAAGGTAAAGGTAGTATTTGCCTGAAATATGAAGAGGGGGCAGAAAAAGAGAAGGATGCCTCAAGGGTGAAGTAAAAGAAAGGACAAAGACAGTCTAGAAAGGAAATGAATGTTAGAAAGAGGGAAGGAAAGGAGCTGAAGATTAAAAGAAATGATTGCAAGATAAAGAAAATGATATATAAACAGAATTAGATAAATATAAGCAGAGCAATAAGAAATAGTGAGACTAAAAGATTTAAAGTACAGTAAATTTTAAAAAAAAACGATACAGAAAAGGGCATGGAGGCTGAAAAAGATAGGGAAAAAATCTGAAGAAGAAAGTAAGTAGAAGTTACATTAGAAAAAAAGAGAATTTAGGAAATGAAAATTAACAATGAAAAGATGGTAAATATAAAACAAAAAGAAAAAACAAAAGAGGTGGACACCAAGTTGCTTCCCTAAAACTCCAGTGTCTCTGGGAGCTAAGGCAGGAGGATCTTGAGCCCCAGGCCAGAGGCAGCCTGTGCAATTTAATGTGATCCTGTCTCCAATATATAATAAAAAAAAGGCTGGGGATACTATGCCACAGCACTGCAGTTACCCCATACAGCAAGAAGGAAAAAAAGATAAAAAGCAAAAACACACACACTCAAAATCCCAAACAAACGGATAAAAAATAAAAAAGAAGAAAAAGTACTGGAGGAACTTCATTCTGTGGCCTTTACGGTTGGAGTCTGTTAGGTGGAGGCGGTGGTCAATTAAGGATAGAGTCTTTTTATGTGACCAGGGCTCAGAGTTGACAGTCTGTATAGTTACTCTCAGGAGATGGAATTTCTCCTCTCCCAGTGGATGGGGCTTGCTTCAGAGCAACTTTCCCAAGCCTCTGGCTGGCTGAACCTCTCAGCATGTCAGTGTCCTATCCACTAACTGCAGCTGCTCACTGCAAGTGTGTAGCAAGTTGGGGCTGTAGCAAGTCAGCCCTAGGCTGTCCACAGGTGATAATTCTTTGTTTTCAGGGCCTCTGGGCAGCTCGGTCTCACACAATTGATTTCTCTCTCAACATGCCTGGTGAAAGCCCTCTGAGACAATGGAGTGTGGAAAAGAGTCACTTCCTCAGTGCTGAACCCTCAGTCATGGAGAGCCACTGTCCCAGCAAGTCCCTGGAAGAGTTCAGGGGCTTCAAGGACTGTGGGCTTGTCCTGTGGGACTGCCAGTCTGAAGGCCAGGGCTGTCTGGCTTACCCTTTTGGATGAAGGCTTCATTTCCCCTCCCGCCTGGAAGCCCCAGCTGGAGGTGTGTCCTGATCAATTGTTCCTGCTGTTCAGCACTGGTCTGCTACCTGGACCAAGCAACGGTTCCAGACCTTCTTTCTGTGGAAAAGACTCCATTCCAATCACAGAGAGGCTGCCTTCAATCTGTCATCTTAAATTGGAAGCCTCCTCTAATATTTTTGTATTTTATTCCTGGGATGTAGTTAAATTACCTGAAAACAGTTTAACCTTTCAAGGCTTGATTTTAAGCATTCTTAGGCAGGTCCAGAGTACCCTTTCGTTGAAAACTAGTTTGGCCCCCTTACTGATGCAATATTTGATGCCCTATGTGTTAGCAGGTACTTCTGCTTCCGGCAGTAGGACAGGAATTCTTCATAGCCTTTTTCCATATTCATTGTTCCACCTTTTCTTTCTGGTTGCTCTTTGCCCAGCCTTGGCATTTCATGTGCTCTGATCAGTACTTAGCTGAGGGCTCAAAGGGGCTCCATGCAGATCTCCCTCAACTCTCCCTGTGACGTTTTTTGTTTTTCTTTTTTTTTTTATTATTGTTGTTGTTTACAGTACTGAGGGGTTGAACCCAGGGCCTTGCACATATTTTGCAAGTACCCTACTGCTGAACTGCACCTACAGCTCCCTTTTAAGTTTATCTTGAGACAGAATCTCACTAAATTATGCAGGTGGCCTCTGGCCTCAAATATGTAGTCTTCCTGCCTCAGCCTCCTGAGCTGCTGGGATTACAGGCATAAACCACCACACCCTGCCTCCCTGTGATGTTTCTTTGCTCCTGGAGTACTCCACTCCACAAATTCTAACTGACTTGAACTCTCCAAACCTCAAATTCTCAGTTTAGACAACTTGCCAAGTTCCATTTGGCTTTTCCCTTTCTGCATTGCAGCCTGAAAATTCTCTAGGCCATAAACTGGGTCAGTCATAGGCCTCACCTAGCTGCCTTCTGCTGCCTGTTGTTCAGTGTCAGAAAACTATTGTTTCATATATATGGTCTATATTGTTTTGTTTTTACATTGCATAAGACAGGAGAGTAAATCACTCCCTCATAAGTGGAAGCAGAAGCCTGTGAAAGTATTTAGAACTTTAGGAACTCATTTAAAAAGTTATTTCCCTCTTTAGACTCTCTTGTCATACATAATATAATTTGTATTTGTTAATTTTCTTTATATTGGAATAGACAAGAAATTTTAGTCACTTATCCTATCATCTTAGCTTGTTTTGTAAATTGTCTCTTCTGGACAAATACGTTTAAACTGCAGTCTGTGGTTTTATTTTGAATCTTATATTTAATTAATGACTACACAGTGATCTATATTAATATTCCATCATATAGTAATCCTTATGTTTGATGATGCAAGTTCTTCAGGTAGTGCTGCAATAAATATCTTCACATAGCATCCCTATTTTTAAGGATGGTCCAAAGGAAAAAAGCAAGTGGGATGATGTCTTATTTCACTTTGCAGAGTATTTAGACTAATAGATATGCAAAACATTTCAAATGATTGAAGTGGAATTTAGGAAAGTCAGGCAATGTTTTCAGTGATATTTTTAGGAATTTTTTACTCCATCAAATTCACCTGCATTTTTTGCATATTAAAATAGCTAATTATGAAATGACTCCTCCTAGTTATTAAGCCAGCATGCTACCTGCAGTCATACCAGTGTGGTGTCTGTTCCCACCTGAGCTGCACCCCCAGCCCTTTTATTTTTTTTCCTTACTTTCTGAGACAGGGTCTCAGACTTCCTCTGGTCTCAAACTTGCAATCCTCCTGGCTCCGCCTCCCAAGCCACTGGGATTACAGGCATGTGCTGCCACGCCTAGCTCTTAGTTAATATTTTACATTACTGCAGTGTGTCAAAACTAAGTCAACACTGGTGTGTTACTATTAACTAAACTTCAGACTTTATTCAAATTTCACTAGTTTTTCTACTGATGTCCTTTCTGTTCCAAGACATTGCATGCATAATTGTGGTGTCTACTTAGTCTTCTCTGCTCTGTGATAGTTTCTTCTCTCTTTTCAGAACTGTGACAGTTTTAAGGAGAACTGGTGTTTTATAAAATGCCCCTCAATTTAGGTTTGTCTGAGGCTTCTCTCATTTTAGGCTAGGGTTATAGGTTTGGACAAGAATGTTAGAGAGGAGTATTACGGAAGTGAATAACCTTCTTGTGCTGTCATATTAGAGAGTATGTATTATCTACGTCATTGAAGATGTTAATCTTGTGATCACTAGGCTTTTCCACTATAAAGTAACTTATTTCATCTGGTCCTCAACATGTGGAGGACAGGTTCAAGATTACATTTGAAATATCCCTGGGCCCCTGGCAAGGGTTTGTGGCCTGGGCTTATTATTATTTTGGACATCTTGGGGAGCAGGAGATACTAGGACAGGTATGAGCCAACTTGTCAAGACTTTGTGGCTAACAATGTTCTTTATGGCATTTGATATTTTCCTACACAATTTTTGTTAGCACATCTCCCATGGGAAGGCAGCATAAGCATAGCTAGTATTTTAGTTTTCCCACAAATTGATTACAAATGCTATAAAGAAGACATGAATAAGTTAGGTAGAACATATGGTTCTGCCCTTGAGGTGTTTTGTCTAATTACATGGAGACCATTTGAACAGGACCCGGCTAGGAAACGTGACGCTTTGAAATGCAGGCACTCATTTCTTCCCAGTCTTTTTAGAGCCAGAGTCTTCTTTAGCCAGAACTATAGCCCCCGCTGTCATTCTGAGTCTGCCAAACTAAGGACTTCTTGCTTCTAGACTCCCTGGTGCACTGTTGTCTCTGTTCTATTTCTTTCAACAAACTACCTAAGGAAATATTTAAAAAATAAAATACTGCTGTGCTTAAATTGTCTGCTTAACATTGTTTAGAAAATTTGTAGGATAAAACTGTAGATATCTAAATGTGGCCTGACCCTTGCTTGGATCCCTAGTTTTAAACCTTCCCAAGCCTCCTTTTGTTCCAGACACTGTAGGTGCTCCATTGCCCCAGGTTCCCACAGGCCTGTACACCTTTGCATGGGCATTGACTTTCCCCTCTCATCCAGGTGGTTTGCCATGAGGCGCCTTCCATTTCACACCCTTGGGCCCCCAGTTTCCACTCACCCACCACCTTTGTTAACACCCTGTGCCTCTCTGGTATCCATCTGTTGAGCCTCTCTCAGTTGTTTACCTGGATTTACTAGTCATTTTCCTCCACCTTGCCCTATGACCCCTCTTTAAAAATAGCTGTTCTTTCCACTCCTTACTTCATTTACTTACTTAGGCCATGGTCACCACACATCATCTCATTGCAGATTCAGTGAGTGCTTTCCAGTTTCTACCCTTCTCAACCTCTCCTGTGTGAGGTGCTTTCCTTTTTTGGCTTTGAAACACTGCTCTGCCCAGGTCCTGCTGTGTGGGTAAGCATATGTACAGACTTCAGAGTTGGATAAGGATTCTCTTGTCCATTGTTGTTTATTACTTTGTCCCTCTCTACAGCTTGTTCCTCATCCTCTTAATGCTTCTGAGTCCAGTCCCCAGACCTCTTGTCCCAGCCTCATCTCTCTTTAGCAGTTCTGTTTCTGCTGTGACTTCTGTTTAGAATTCCTGGCCTTGCTCTCTCCTTAGGCTTCTGAAAGGACAGAACCATCTTCTCCTCCCTGTGATTCACTCACAAGCACCCTCAGATCTCTAAACCGAGGTGTCCAAAACTGCCGTTGGCCCACATTTTCAAGGAAGTGTACCTCCCAGACCAAGGCTTGCCCCTCATAATTTGCAAAGCCTGGCACAAGAATACCTAGGGAGCCTCACATACCATAAAAATCAAACTAAGAAACATTAAGTAGATGTTCCTTGTTAGTACCATGATAGACTCTTAGGGACTGAAAATGTCAGGTTCGGCTAGAAAATTCTCAGGCTTAGGGTTCCATGCCAGCAGTTCCAGGAGAACAGACCTCTGGCCTAGGCCTCTTTCCTCTGCCATCCTTTACAGTCCACACACACAGCATGCCTGCACACACCTGCCCCTCACCCACCCCTGGGGTGGGGATGGAGGAGCATTCTGCTCTCAGCCAAGCTGCTGGGTGAGGCGTGGCTAGCTCTTGGAGCAGGGGAATCCGTGACTCTTGATAGGGCTGGTCCACTCACCGACAATGCTCCCATGGGAAGAGGCAGTGCCGTCCTGGTCATTGCCCTCTTCACATGTTTCCTCTTGCTTTTCTGTCAGAAGCCTACATATTGTTCAGAACACAGTTTGTATAGTATTCATCTCTTTATATGCCCCTTGACGCCCTTGCTTGAAATTAATATTCCCGGATTCTCCTTGTATTTCAGAAGTACTTCACTGTGATAAGAGTTACGTTGTGTATTCCTGTCATCTTTCCTTATTAAATTAAAAGTTTCTCAAGAACAGGAACATTATTTGTTTTTGCCAGCAGTCCTAACGTGAAGCCTCCCAAGTGGGAAGTACTCAACAGTGTGGCTTTGATTCACAGCAGCTCTGGTGTCACTCTTGTTGTGGTGGTAACCCTATCAAAACAGGAAATGAAGTTAGTTTAGCATGACTTGTTCATAATTGACTCACACTTGTTCCCTTTTCTTCCTTAAGTGATCACAAAACATCTGTTTAAAAATCTTCAGAATTTTGTAGACTTCTACTCCCACATTTACTGGGCAGTATGCTTCTGGGATCTGTTCCCATTCGCCTCAACCCTGGAATGGATCATATATCCAGAGACCTGGTTCCTTTTGTTTTGATTACTTTCTTAAGTAGTAATTGATACACTGTACATTGCATGTATTTTCAATGTAAGATTTGATAGGTTTTGACAACATACACCTATGAAACTATTAACACAGTGAAGATAACATATCAGTCACCTCCAAAAGTTACTTGGTATCCATGTGTAATTCTCTTGCCCTCTCCTAACCCCAAACAACCCTTCTGATCCCTATAGATTAGTTTGTACTTTATATAAATGGTTTGGCTTCATTCAGCATAACTGTTTTGAGATCCATCTGTATTCTTTATATCAATAGTTCATTCCTTTTTATTGTCAAATAGTAGAAGTCTGTTTTAAGAGTTGACACGTGAGATTATTTTTCCTTCATTTGTTGGTGCTCTTTAGTGCCCAAAAGGGGTTTAATTAATGGGATCAAAGAAAAAGAGATGAATGTGCTTAACCTCGAACCTTTACTACCTCCTCTGTTCAGCAGGATATAGGCTCTTAGAGTGGAGCTTATCCAGGACTCGAGATGTGTTCATTTAAGATGACCACATGACTTGTGGGTTATCCATATCTTGACATCCTCAAGGGCAGAGCATTATCCTAATGTTAGACTAGTTCTCAGTACACAGGAGGTGCTGGTCCAATCCTGGAGAAAGGTTTCCCCTTTTATTAACTTGTATATGTGGTTTTTAAATACACACACACATATACACACACAATATTCCAATTTTAAGGAATATTTGCTGAGGCAAGAATGAGGTTACATAAAAATATTTTGTAACCCCTTCCATTAATTATTTTTTAGTTCTTTTTAGAACCTATTTTTTAATCTATTTTTTTATTTTCAGGAATTCCAAAATAACTGTGTTTTCTCATGTTTAAGAGTATTCCACTAGTAATCTTTTATCTCTAACTTAAAAACACATTCATTAAACATTTTTAAAACTTATTTGTTGAAGTTTACATGGCTCTTACAACAATACAAAAAGTATACCGTGGCCGGGCGCGGTAGCGAGGGCCTGTAATCCTAGCAGCTTGGGAGGCGGAGTCAGGAGGATCACAAGTTCGAGACCAGAGGCGGTCTGCGTAATTTAGCGAGATCCTGTCTCAAAAAGTAAAAAAAATGGGCTGGGGGTGCAGCTCAGTGGTCCAGTACTTGCAGAGCATGCAGGCGCGAGGCCCTGGGTTCAACCCCCAGTACCAAAAAAGAAAAAAAAAAAAAAGTATACCATGAAAGGTTTGCTCACCACTCCATCCCTGTGTGTCCCATTCCTGCCTGGCAGTCTTTCCCTCTCTCCACAACCACTCATTAGTTCTTTGTGTATCCTTTCAGAGTTTTTTAAAATGCATGTACAAGCAAATGTACAAGCAAATGTTGATACATATTCATACTTTAATTCTTCATCAGAAAAAGGATAGCATACTGGTCACTGCTCTAGGTCTTGCCTGATTTTTGTTATTTTCCTTGAGTTAATAGATCTTGAAGAACTTGCCACAGCATTTGTTTTTTCAGCTACATGGCATTTGATTATAGGGATAAACATTTCTCTTTTGGTGGGCTTTTAAAAATCACACTTTATTTTGAGATGATACATTCATGTGTAGTTGTAAGAAACAAAAGAGAGATCCCGTTTCCCTCCTATGGCAACATTTTGAATAGCTGTAGTTCAGAATAACAATGTAGTTCAATACTTCAGCAGGCACAATAGCACTAATACAGTCCAGAAAATACAGTCCACAGAGCTCATTCATATGTCACTGATTTTTTTTTTTTCTTTTTTTTTTTTTTTTTTTTTTTTTTTTTTTTTTTTTACTTTTTGAGACAGGTTCTCCCTAAGTTATGCAGACTGCCTTGGGTCTCAAACTTCCGATCCTCTTGCCTCTGCTTCCCAAGGCACTGGAATTACAGGAGTGTGCCACCGCGCCCAGCTCATATGTCACTAATTTTAAAGGCAATCATTTTTATGTGTATATTTAGTTTTCGGAAGTTTCATGACATGCATAGGTTCATGTAACTACTTCCATTCTCCCCCCCCCACAGTATTGGGGGCTTCACACATGCTAGGCAAGTGCTTTGTCATTTATTTGTTTATTTATTTATCATCGTACTGAGGGGTTGAACCCAGGGCCTCACATACCCCTAACCCCTTTTCTATTTTTTAAATTGAGGCAGGATCTCACTAAATTACACAGGCTGCCTCTGGCCTTGAACCTGCAATCCTCCTGCCTCCACCCTCCAAGTTGCTGGGATTATAGGCATGAGCCACCACACCCAGATACTTGTTTTTTAATTTTTATTTATTTATCTTTTGCGGTACTGGGGGTTGAACCCAGGGCCTCGTGCTTGCATGCTATGCAAGTGCTGGACCACTGAGCTGCACCCCCAGCCCATTTTTTAATTTTTTTGACACAAGGTCTCACTAAATTACGAAGACTGCCTCTGGTCTCGAACTTGC
>VMDO01030391.1:0-21345 GCA_007922755.1 Pedetes capensis | reverse complement strand
TATTGACTCAAATTTTTAAAAAGTAGGACTGGGGGTGCAGCCCAGTGGTAGAATACTTGCAAAATATGTGTGAGACCCTTGGTTCAACCCTCAAGTACTGCAAAATAAGAAAGAAAATTTATAATAAACAATAGCAATATTTACTACAAATTTCTCAGAAGTGCATGGTAATTTCAGGAAATGTGGTATAAATAGTTGGAATTCAATTCATTCATAAGAAATAAAACTAATTGTTAAAAGTAATAGTATGAATTATGGAACTTTCAGAACTGTTCAGATAAAGTACCTTTCCACCCTATTAGACAGCAACTTTGGAATAGGCTCAATGTTGAAAACAGGTCATTGAGACCAAATGATTTATCTGTGTTGTGTCCTAGAGGACATTTTCATTTCTGATTAAAGATTGGTTTTCTTTCAGGGGTTATCTGCAGCTAGTTCACTCAGGTAATTAGAAAATAGTTCTATTAAGATGGGAACCATGATTTTTGTCTTTGTACAAAACAGTTTTCACTTACTCTAATGCTACTACTGGCCACACCATTTTTCTTGGCCAACCATCTCTTCAAAAGTGTGTTCTTAGTCATAAGGGAGGTCAAGCTGGCAGGTATAGATTGATAAATGTAAATCTATTCCATCTTTGACAAAACAGCCCAAAGCCCCCTTTCTCTCATCACTGGGTCAGTCATGTCCTTTCCACTTTTTTGCCTCGCTGTGTTATTATGAGTACCCTAAAACACAGAACTGTGTCCACTGCCTCCTCTTACATTCTATTAACTCAGGAAAGATTTTCATTCCATTGAGCACCAGACTGTAGGGTATATTTTTGGAAGCAAGTGTAGGTGTACCAGAGCCAAAAAAGGTTGGGAACAACTGTAGACAAACTGATCTCACTGTTCCTAGAGCTGCCAACTCTAGGCACAGAGCCCTTAAAGTGGACTATAAATGTAGAGTGGGTGGTTAAAAGAAAATCCAGTTTGTGAGACTAATTTCTGATTTCCCACAATCAGGTGCATGTGTTTTGTGTGCATGCATATTTTGTGTGAAGAGAAGCAGGTGTGCACAGAGCTGTATTATTTAGCTATATTAAATCAGAATTGGGGTCTTAATGGAAAAAAAACATGAAGTGCATAATTAGAATAGTTAACCCTTTGGATTTTTTTTTTTTTTATAAATGCCTTTAAACGCATTATGATAACATTCCTGTTGAAAGAGGTAGGTAAGATTAGGAACTTTTTGGTAGACAAAAAACTGAAACAAAGATCCTGATTCCTATCCCAGTTTCCATCTATAGAACATGTATATTTCTTTTTTTTTATTGGACATTTTTAATGTACACCTTAATGTGATTCATTCTGACATGCTTTTCATTGAGAACATGTATATTTCTAAGAGGACTTGTTGGACATAACCATGAGGTCAAATAACAGAAGGACTTCTGATTTTTCAGCCTCCTCCTTTTGATAGAGGAAACAATCAGTTGTAGACACAAGCTTGTCTGTAAAAGCCATTGGGTCAATTCCTACAGTAGTTCTATGCATTTGATAGCAACATGATCTGGGCTTCAGGGTAGTGAACAGGGTGTTAGGAAAAGGAGCCCACAGAAGTTATCATACCAAGGTCTGGATATTAGACATGGACACACTAGAGTATATAATATGTTTACCAGTCATAAGCCACAATGACACAAGCTAGGACTTTTTGGCTCATTTCTCCTTCCCTAGACCAATATACCCTGCAGAGAGGAAAAGAAAGCAAATGTGTTCTAACAGTGATTTCAGCACTGTCTTAAAGATCAGGCCTGCAGCCATAGCCCTGTGGCATCCGATCCCATCAGATCTCGGAAGCTAAGTGGGGTTGGGCCTGGTTAGTACCTGGATGGGAGACCGCCGGGGAACACCAGAAGCTGTAGGCTTGGGAGAAGGACCTGGCAACCCCCTCCCAAAAATCAATCTGCCATTGAAAACCCTATGAACAGCAGAGAAGCACTGACAATAGTGTTTCTCCTGTTGTACAGAGGGTCGCTATGAGTCGGAGACTGACTCAACGGCACCTAACAACAACAACAACTTAAAGATCAAGCGCAGGTGTACTCCAGTTTAAGAAAAAAACAGGAAATGAAAAAAGTGCCAGTTGCTAAATTGATAGATAGAAGAATATTAGGTATTCATTTTATAGAGAGGGAATCTTCACTATGACAGAATTCACCTACTGAGTTCCTTAAATTAACTTCCCTGGGGAATTCAGGATTTGATTTACAGAGAGGCAGTTATCACATGACTCTTGAGGAATTTATCTATTACAAACATACCTTAGTATTACTATTTGTAAAAGACAGATATTTTACAATACATAGTCTATGCACTCACATAAACTAAAGAACAGATTTCAGAGAATTTCATTTTCTTGGCTTTTTGTTGCACTATATGAGCTGTGTAGATTTACATGTAGGACAGAGCATAAAAACAGGATTATGAGTGTTGTCTAAAGAGATAGAGAGACACCAGGGTACTGAGAGGATTATAATTACATGGGGAAAGGATGTAAAAAGGAAAAGAACACCGAAAATTCTGTCATTTCCCATTTCTGGGAAAGCCATCCTTGTTTCCATCTCTGGTATGCCTCTCACCTCTGACCAATCAGTTGAATTATTCCCCCTGATGATCCACTGTAACCATTCCAGCTCTTAAACAGAAATTACCCAAAATGGTACAAATAGCATAATTTAATGAAGGAGCAATAGAAGTTTGAATACCACTTTCCCAGAACAGCTTAAGAGGTTTGATTAGCTAGTACTGGAAATAAGGGGGAAAATGTACCTTGTTTGGAAGTAAGGATGCAACTTATTAAGCATAACTGTGGCTCACAAAGGCTACAGGCTTTGGTGGCAGTGCTCTTACATGACAAAGTTACAGCTAGAAAAAACCAGGCCTTGTCCTGATCTGCCAACAATCATGGAAATTAACAGAAGTTCTAACAACTGCAGTTCTATAGAAAATGGTGGACAGAATTATAAAAAGACATTTCAGAGCATCTAGCTAATTGTAGTTAAACACTCAAAATGTATGAAGTGAATACAGTTTTAAAGGTCATCTTCCCACATCAGAAAAGAGCTCAGCTGTTTTCTTTATCCTTTCATGTAATAATCAGTATCTATCAAGTTCTAGAACTTGATCCCTAACTCTGCAAAGATAAACCCCCTTGAAAATGTGTATTTCAAGAATCATAATTTTCCCCATTTATTTAGATCATCTTCACTTTCTTTCAACAATATTTTATAATTTTTGATATCTAAGTCTTACACTTTCTTCAAATTTACTCCAAAATATTTTATTCTTTTTGATGCTATTATAAGTAGGACTTTCTGAATACCATTTATGGATTACTCACTATTGTATAGAAATACAGTTGATTTTCTTTTTCTTGCCTAATTACCCTAGCTAGATCCTCCAGTACAATGTCGAATACAAGTGTTGACAGTGGGCATCTTTGTCTATTCTTATTCTTATGAGGAAAGCCTCCGGTCTTCCATCATATCTTATGATGCTAGCTGTAAATTTTTGTAGGTACCTCTTATCTGCTTGAGGAGGTGCCCTACTCCTAAATAAGCATTTCTGTCATGGAAAGTCATTTGATTTTGTCAGATGCTTTTTCTGAGTGTAATGAAATGATGATGTGGTTTTAATGATTGATTGTATTAATATGGTATAGTATGTTGATTTGCAGATATTAAACTAAATTTGCATTGCTGGGATAAATCACACTGGTGATAGTATATAATCTTCTCAATATACTTGCTAGATTTGGTTTGCTAGTATTTTGTAGAGGATGTTTGTGTCTATTTTCATAAAGGACATTGATCTGATTTTCTTTTTGTGTGATATCTTTTTGATGACAGGGTAATAATGCTGACCTTATAAAATGAGCTGGGAAGTGTTCCCTCTGCTTCTATTTTCTGGAAAACCTTGTAGATAACTGGTGTTATTTCTTCCTTCAATGTTTGGTAGAATTCACCAGTGAAACCATCTAGGCCTAATATTCCTTACAGAAATTGACATGATGATTCTAAAATTCATACAGAAATGCAAAGGATCCTGAGTAGCCAAAACAATCCTGTAGAAGAAGAAAGTTGAAGGACTAACACTTCCTAATTTCAAAAGTTACTACAAAACCACAGTAATGAAAATACTCTGTGACATGCACTAGGATAGACTTGTAGATCAATAGGATAAAATTGAGAATTAAGAAACAAACCTAAAGCCTAGTATGGTAGCACATCCCTATAATCCCAGAACTCGGGAGGCTGAGGCAGGAGGAGCACAGGTTTGAAGCCAGTCTGGGCTATATAGCAAGATCCTGTCATGGTCAATTTATTTTTGTCAAGGGTACCAAGACCACTGAATGAGGAAGGAATAGTCACTCCCACAAATGATGCTAGAATAACTGGATATCAACATGGAAAAGAATGAAGTTGGACCTTTAATTCATATCATACATTAAAATTAACTCGAAATGGGTTATAGACCTAATATAAGAGCTAAACCTATAGAACCCTTTGCAGATAACTTAGGAGTAAATCTTCATGACTTTGGGATAGATGGTTGTCTCTTAGAACACCAAAAGCACAAATAACAAAAGAAAAATAAATTTGCCAGATATGGTGGCACATGCCTGCAGGCTGAGGCAAGAGAATCACAAGTTCAAGGCCAACATAGGCAACTTAGTAAGAAACTATCTCAACAAAAAGGCTGGGGTTGTACCTTAGTAGTACAGTGCTTGTGTAGCACACATGAGGCCTTGGGTTCAATCCCCAGCACAAAAATAGAAAGGAAAGGAAGAAAGAAGGGAAGAAAGGAAGAAAAAAAGAGGAAGGAAGGAAGAAAGGACTGAAGGAAGGAGAGAAAGAAGGAAGGGAGGGAAGAAAAGGGAAGAGAAAAAGGACATTTGCTCTCATTGACATCTAAAAAACTATTGTGCTAAATTGAGCATAGTGGTGCATACTTGTAATCCCAGCATTCAGAAAGCTGAGGCAGGAAGATCACAAGTTCAAGGCCAACCTGGGCTACATATAAGACACTGTCTCAAGAAAAAAAATTAAACTTTAGTGCTGCAAATGATATTGTCAAGTAAGTACAAAGATAGCCCATAGAATGAAAGAAAATATTTGTAAGTCATGTATCTGATAAGGATCTTGTATCTAAAAATATAGCTAGGCTTGGTGGTGCATGCCTGTAATCCAAATGACTCAGGAAGAAAAAGACAGGAGAATCACGAGTTCGAGGCCAGAGCCAGCCTGTGTAACTTAGTAAGACCCTGTCTCAAAATAAAAGTAAAATGGGCTTGGATGCGGCTCAAAGGTAGAGGGCTTATAAAAGCTTGTGTGAGGCCTTGGATTCAACCACCAATACCAAATAATTTTTTTAAATAATAAAGAACTCCTACAGCTTAATGGTTGTTGTTAGGTGCCGTCCAGTCGGTATCCGACTCATAGCGACCCTCATAGGGTTTTCAATGGCTGACTGTTTCAATGGCTGACTGTTTCGGGATTACCTTGGGAGTGGATTGCCAGATCCTTCTCCCATTTTTGCAGTGCTGGGAATTGAACCGGGGACCTCAGAGACTGCAGTGCAGCGCTCTACCAACTGAGCTAAATCTCAGCACTGTTATGTATATAGCAGAGAGAAAGATGGAAAAGACTGCCATTCCCAGCCATTGAAAACCCTATGAGGGTCTCTATGAGTTGGACATGACTCGATGGCACCTACAACAACAACAACAACAGCTTAATGGAAAGAATAATAACCCAATTGAAAAATACACAAAGGATTTGAATATATGTTTCTAAAAAGAACATATGCAAATGACCAATAAGGACATAAAATGTGTGGCATCATTAATCATTAGAGAAATGCAAATCAAATCCACAAGAGGCACCACTTCACACCCACTAGGATAGTTATACTTTTTAAAAAGTGATGAATGCTGGGCACTGTGGCACACATTGTAATCCCATTGACTCCAGAGGCTGAGGCAGGAGAATCATGAGTTCAAAGCCAGAGGCAGCCTGAGTCACTTAACAAGACCTTGTCTCAAAATAAAAAATACAAAAGGGGCTGGGGGTGCAGCTTAGTGGTAGAGCACTTACCTAGCACATGCAGCCCTGGATTCAACTCCCCAGTACTGCAGAAAAGTAAATAAATAAAAATAAAAAGATGAACACTAGTAAGTATTCAAGAGGATACAAGGAAATTGGGACACTCATACATTGCTGGTGGGAATGTAAAATGGTACAGGCACTATGGAAAACAGTTTGGTAGTTTTGTAAAAGTTAAACAGACTTACTATATGACTCAGAACTTCTGAGGATGTGGTGTGCGTGCGTGTGTGTGTGTGTGTGTGTGTGTGTGTGTACATCCAAGAGAACTGAAAATACATGTTGACACAAAAGTTTGTATTCCAGTAATCACAGTACATTATTCACTATAGCCAAAATGTGGAAACAGCCCCAAAAGTATATCAACTGGTGAGTGGATAAACATGATGTGGTATATACATACAATGGAGTATTTTTTCACAATCATAAAAGGAATAAAGGGTTAAGGGTATAGTTCAGTAATACAGTCCATGCAAGTGCAAGGCCCTTGGGTTGATCTGCAGCACTGAAGGAGAAAGAAAAAAGAAAAGAAAAGGGATGAAGTGTTGAAGCATGCTACAACCTGGTTGGGGTCCTTAAAAACATTATGTTAAGCCAAAGAAGCTACTCACAAGAGACTATAAGTTATATATTCTATTTGTATGAAATATCCTAAGAGGTGCATCTATAGTGGCTGCCAGAGCCCAAGATGGGGGTGCTAGGAGAAATGGGGAATAGTGACTACTAATGAGTATTGGACTTCTTTTTGGTATGATAAAGGTGTTCTAAAATTGGTTGTAGTGATGGATAAACAGTAAATCTGACTTCTTGTAAAGAAGAAGAATCAAAATTACCTGGTCTCATAGTAGACTCATTGTGCATTTTACCAGAAAAGAACTTTTTTTTCATGAATAGTTGACATTCTGGGTTTTTTCCTATTCAGTGGAAGAAAAGAATAGGGAAATGGAGAGTTGGCTCCAGGATCCCTCCAAATTTAACATTTTCCCTAAAACTGATTTTGTTTACTGTTTTTACTTCCTTAAATAGTATAGGTTTGTGCAGTAATTCCATAGTTAAAACATCCTCTTTGCAATGTAGATTTTCTATTTGGAGGTACATCTCACATAAAGTATAAATTAGATGTGTTGGTTACCCTTCACAAACAAAGTACAAGTCCAGACACTCCTGAACCTGGCTTTAAAAGTCTGGGCTTACCCCCAGCCCCAATCATTCCCTGCTCTCCCTGATTATTCTTTTTACAACTCCACTGAGCCTTCCCACATTTCTGTTTGTTTGTTTGGGTTTGTTTTATGTTCTTTTAATTTTTTTTTTAATTTTTGAAAGATGATCTCCTTGTATAGCACAGGCTAGCCTCAAACTCACCCTGTGGCCTAGGCTGACCTTGAACTCGCAATCCTGCTTCCTCAGCCTCCCTGTTGCTGGGAAAACAGGTATGTGCCACCATGCCACCCTCCCACATTTCTCTAGAATACCCAACACACCTCTTCTCCTGGAAAACTGCTTCTCCTTCAAGGGACAGCTTAACTGTCACCTTCGTGGTGTTCTTCCTGACTTCCATTCTTGTTGTTGTTAGGTGCCGTTGAGTTGTGTCCAACTCATAGTGACTCTCTTAGAGTTTGCAATGGCTAATTGTTTTGGGATTGCTTTGGGAGTGGATTGCTACATCCTTCTCCCATTTTTGTAGTGCTGGGTATCAAACTGAGGCTTCAGAAAGTGAAGAGCAGCACGCTACCAACTAAGCTAAACCCCCAGGCCCCTGACTTCCATAAGCAGAATTAATCGCTATTGCCTTATTTTTGTTGTTGTTTGGTTGTTTGGCGGTGTTTGTGGTGCTGGGGATTGAATCAAGGGTTTTATGCATGCTAGGCAAGTGCTCTACCGCTGGGCTGCATTCCCAGCCCTTGCCTCTGTTTTAATAGTATTTGTTTTTACCTTTAGCATATCAAGTTCAGCATATTTTAGTTCAGCATTCTTTGGTCACTGAAGGCAGAAATCACATATTCTCATACTTGTATATTCACTGAATATACCAAATATAAGTTTGGTCCATGGTAAGATACCAACCAATAATAGATAGAAAAATACATAGATAGGTAAGTTGTTGTTGTTGTTGTTAGGTGCCATCAAGTCGGTATCCGATTCATAGCGACCCTCATAGGGTTTTCAATGGCTGAGTGCTTCGGGATTGCCTTGGGAGTGGATTGCCAGGCCCTTCTCCCATTTTTGCGGTGCTGGGAATTGAACTCGGGACCTCAGAGACTGCAGCGCAGCGCTCTACCCACTGAGCTAAATCCCAGCCCTAGATAGGTAGGTAGATAGAGGTAAATAGCTCATTGTGGTCTGGAATAGGAGGCACAAGAAAACACTGTTGTATTCCCCCTACCTAGGTGCTTTATTCTGAGTAATAAGGATTTCCTGAGCCCCTCTGGGAATATCTAATATCATGGGAAGTCCAAATATATACATAATGGTCCTCGCCCTTATGAATCTTATGAGATTAAAAAGACTCAGATATATGTTGTAACTAAGTTGTTGTTGTTGTTGTTGTTAGGTGCCATTGAGTTGGTGTCTCACTCATATGTACAACAGGTGAAACACTATTGTCAATGCTTCTCTGCTATTCATATGGTTTTCTGTGGTGGATTGGTTTTTGGGAGTGGGTTGCTGGGTCTGTCTCCCAAGCCTACAGCACCTGGTGTTCCCAGGCGGTCTCCCATCCAAGTACTAACCAGGCCTGACACTGCTTAACTTCTAAGATCTGATGGGATTGGACACCACAGTGCTATGGCTGACAGCATTGTTGTATCTATAAGAGAACAAAACAACATATAGCAGAGGGTTCAACAAGCTCAAAGCAGATTCTAATTGCTCTCCAAATGCAGTGAAGAGGAAGTGATATGGTCTTCCTACATCTCAGATGTCAGAGCTCCGTGGCACCGCATCTCAGGCAACTGATGTCCCCTCAAGTAGATTTTCAAAGTGGTAACAGGAGGCTTAACAGCTCTCAGCACTCTGTGGACAAATAGTAATTTGCACTGATAATCCCCAAGGCAGCCCAGTCAGGGGAAGAGTGAACCGAGGGAAAAGTGAGCCGTAGTTCCCTGGACCATTTTCAAGGCTTTTAGACTCTTCTACTCAGTAGGGAATCCCTGTACCTTTTCCTCTTTTATGGAACTTTTAAAAAAAATCTACTTATTAAAAAACGTTCTTTTTCTTTCTTTCTTTCTTTCTTTCTTTTTTTTTTTTTTTTTTTTTTTTTCGGTGTGTGTGTGTGGTACTGGGGGTTGAACCCAGGGCCTCGCACTTGCTTGCTCTGGAAGTGCTGGACCACTGAGCTGCACCTGCAGCCCATTTTTTTACTTTTTGAGACAGGGTCTCACTAAATTTCACAGACTGCCTCTGGTCTCGAACTTGCAATCCTCTTGCCTCTGCCTCCCAAGCTGCTGGGATTACAGGCATGCGCCACCATGCCCAGTTCAAAAACATTTCTTGAGTGATACATTACTTTCTTGTTGCTGCTATAATAGATTACCACCTATTCAGTGGCTTAAAACTATAGGAACTTATTCTCATGCAGTTCTGGCGGCCAATAGTCTGCAATGAGTCATATAGGGCTAAAGTCAAGGTGTGGTCAGCGCTATGTTCCTTCTGGAGGCTCTAAGGGAAAATCTGGTTTCTTGCCTTTTCTGGTGTCTTGCGCTGTATTCCTTGCTCATGAACTCTTTCTCCATCTTCAAAGCCAGCAACATAGCTACTTTGCTCTCTTTCTTGCTCTGCTTCCATTACCTGGCCTTCTTGTCCTGGCCTTCTTCTATGTCAAACCATCCTCTGCCTTCCTCCCAGGGAAATATGTGATTACATTTAGGACTCACTCAGATAATATAAATAATACCCCATCTCAAGATCCTTAACTTAATCACACATGAAAAGTCCCCTTTGCCACATATGCAACATTCATTTATTTTAGAGATAAAGGTGGAACACCTGGAGTGGGGTGCAGCTCAGTGGTAAATTCTTGCTAGCATGTGGGAGGCCCTGGGTTCCATCACCTGCACCATACACACACACGTGGACATTTTGGGGACCACTATTTAGCCTTCCACATGTACTTACTACCTACCAAGCATTGCTCTAGGCACTTACTGTATTTATAATTTCTCTCTCCTGCTATAATGTGAACTCTTAGAAGCCAGAGACCATGTTGGTTTCTCTCTCAGTGCCTTGCATGTGGCCTTGCTTGTCATGTATAATAGATAATAGATAAATTATTAATAAATTATATGAGCCACACCCTATCACATAGGAGAATCTAAATTAACTTCACTTAAATAATTCTGAAAGCAGAGAGGAATAGGTTTTGGTATCTGGATAGTCGGACACAAATCAGCTAGCAGTTATTGTGTTGCTACTATGTGCCAGATCTCTTGCTAGTTATTCAAGATGAGGACATGAGTAAAGTGACCCTGCCCCCTGAGGAGACAGAGTGAGCAACTAAGTGTGCCCAGGCTGGTTAAGAATGATGTGTCGATGATAAAGCAGTGTCCCAGTACATGAGAACCTCCAAGAGGAGTGGATTGATAGAGGGCCTATTAGAAGGAACCCCAAGGGTCATCTATCATCACCCCAACCATAACCCCATCTTTGTCACTCCATCTGCTGTTGAAATTCCCTCTCTTATATCACTGCCAAGTGCTCTCCAGCTTCTGTTTGCTCACCTCTCATCACAGGGAGCTCACTTCCCTCTGGAGCAGCCCGTCTGATGCACAAGCCATTTTAAAAGTTAACAAAATTCTTTTTTCTGTTGAGTTAAAATAATGCCACCCTTCCTCCTAGGTCTTCTGACTCCTACAACCATGCAGACAAGTCTACTTTCTCATTCCATGATAGCCATCTAGATGTTTCTGGAGACTCCCATAAGTCTTGACTTCTCATTCATCCATTTATTTGTTCAACAGGTGCTCTCTGAGCATCCTTTATATCACTGGCACTGTGTTAGGGACTTGAAATAGAGATAAAGTAGACAAAATTCTATCTTCAAGGAGGTCCCAGTCTAGCAGAAGACAGCCATATGGAAAGTGAATATTGCAAGTATTCTAGAAGGAGAAGCAAAAGTCCAGTGGAGAGCTGAGAGTTTAGCTCAGTTGATAGAGTGCTTTCTTAGCATGCATTGGAGCCCTGGGTTCAATCTCCAGCACTGCAAAATTAAAATTAAAAAAGAAACAAAAAAAAGTCAGATGGAGCTAGAGCTAGAGACCAAGCAGCTATACCTAGCGCAAAGAGATCAGGAAGGGGGCACTTCTATTTGATTTCATTCATTCATCCAGTATTTATTGAGTGCTTCCTATGTGTCAGACACTCTGCTAGATGCTAGCAATATAATAATTACCTAGGATTTTAGCAAGCAGAAAATGCCAAGCGAAGAGATCAACATTTGCAAAGTCAAGGAGACACTGACTTATATAAACATTTATTTCAGTCATTGAGTTGATACTATGTTCCAGGCAATGATGCCAGGCACTGGAGATACGGGCAGAGATCCCACTTACACTGTCCTTCACTTCAGGAAGCATGTAGTCAGCTGGGAGACCTACACGGAAACTAGCATGCCAGCATGTGATGAATGGTTCTGATCAGCACACAGGCCTAGGAAAGCACATACATCAAGGCACTGAAAACTCAGCCACAGGTGTGGGTTCTGAACAGGCTTTTTGGAAGTATTGAAGCTGTTGTGCATGAGCTGAATCATAAGGGACAAGGAAGCCTTAGGCTGGCAGACGTAGAGGGAAAGGATAAGGAATAGGCAAGTGAACGTGCAAAGGGAGGAAGGCATGAGAAAATAAGCCTTGTGTCAAGAGCTGTCAAGAGTTTAGTACTGCTGAGGCTGAAAGTTTGTCTGGGTCAGTGGCAGGAGATGTGGCTAGAAACTCAGAGGAGGGCCGGATCCTCAAGGACCTTGTGTACTGTACTGAAGTGTTTGGGCTTTATACTGAAGGCAGTGGGAAGCCAGAAAAGATCATTAAGCAGGGAAGTGACACAATCTGATTTTTCTTTGACAAAAATAGTTCTGGCAGCAGTGTGGAGGATGAAATCCAGGGGGTGAGACTAGAGGCAGGAAGAGTGGTACAGTCAGCCAGGGGGGCGATAATGAGGGCAGTGGCACAGGAAATAGGAAGAAGGGGCCGGTGGGAGGATTTATGAAGCAGATTTGTCAGGGAGAGGAAGACAGAAGAATCAAAATTGACTCTCAGGTTGCTGGTTTGAAAAGTGATGGTAGGAACATAGAAGAAAGAATGAGTTTCAGGTGTTGAGGATGAGGGCATTGTTGGTCATCATGCCTTTGGTATCTGAGAGGTAGAAAGCTGCTGGGTAAACAGAGTACAGCAGAGTGTTCTGGGCATGGATGAAAATGGCAAATTGAAGTACCCATCCTAATCCAGCCATCCTAATCCATTGAGTACCTAGTATGTATTCTGTACTGGAGGAAGTCCCTGAGGTACCCAGAGTGACAAATATGCATAGGACAGTTTCTGCCCTCCATGATCACAGCCTAGTAGGGAAAACAGATACAGAAAGAAAGAATTGAAAGGCAATGTTGGAATGCAGTGAGAGAGGTGTGTACAAGATGTTCTTAGGCAGCATTGCCAAGAAGCTCCTAACTCAAGTAAGAGGGCCTGAAGCAAGGATGGACTCACTGGCGTCATAAAGAAGAAATAGGAGCTCACCATGTAAAAACAGAGGGCAAGGCATTCCAGGAAAAGGGGAGAGCAAAAGCCAAGTCAGGGAGGCAAGAAAATATGTGGCAGAAACATCTCAGTATTGCTGGAGTCCAGGAGAGAAGAGATGAAAGCAGAATACCTAAGGGCTGGGCTGTGGAAGGCTTTCCATGCTGAGTTCAGGTAGTGTGGACTGTAAGCAATGGGAAGCTAACGAAGTTTATAAAGAGTGATGTGGTCAGAGCTGCACATAGATAGTTTACTCTAATGGACATGTTTCCCCTCCTAAGAATATAAGCTCCATGAGGACAGGAATTTGGTCCCAGGGCCTAGAACAGAGAGCATGTAGAAGACATTTAGTAGATATTTGTTGAAGGGAGGAACTAATGTGGGGGATCAATCTGAAGAGCCAACACTAGATGAAAGATGGTTGTGACATTAATCCAGGGTGCAAAGGATGCTGCTTTGGCAGGAGACTCAAAGAGGGCTTTAAAGTCAAGAACGATGTACCAAGCTTTCGTCTGAGTAGATGGTGATGCCTGCCATGATTTTATCCTCCTTTAATTTATTGTTGTTTGTTGTTAGGTGCCATTGAGTTGGGTCCGACTCATAGCGGCCCTCATAGGGTTTTCAATGGCTGATTGTTTTGGGATTGCTTTGAGAGTGGATTGCCACGTCCTTCTCCCATTTTTGCGGTTCTGGGGATCAAACCTGGGTCCTCAGAGAGTGTGGAGCAGTGCCCTACCAACTGAGCTAAACCCCAGCCTCCTTTAATTTATAAGACTGACAATCTGCTGTGTCCTGCATACTGGTAGAAACCAGGGATGCAAAGAGAATTAAGATAAGTGGCCTGTTCTTAAGAAGCTCTCACATGGTGGAGTAGACAGACCAACCTATGAGAAGATAAAATTGGCGTAAGGTATGATGTATTAGTGCTGTGAGAGAGTGCAGAAGGCTTCGTGGTAGTGCCATCTGAGCTGTTGCCAGACATGGAAAAAGGCTTTGGCAGGCAAAGCAGGGAGAGTGTGGCATTCCAGGGTGAAGGCTTACGTGCAGCAGTGTAGAATTGTGAAATGGCTTGATGAGGCCCCAGGAGCAGTGAGAAGTCCAGTGTGGCTCAGGTACAGGGATGGGAAATAGGTTGTATCTCATCTGTTAAGTGCATGTGATTGGTAATTACTACCAACTGCAGATGTCACCATCTTCCTTGACAAAAGCTAGATACACAGGCCTCCATTATCTCCACATCCTGGTGATTCTCCCTCGCAAATAGTTAATTCCAACCCCTTCTCAGTACCTCCCACTGCCCATCTCAGGCCAGGCCCTTGTAAGGGCTGTGTTAAGACAAATTCTGAGGCTTCATCTGGGCTCAATGGGAAAGAATAATGAGATTCAGTAGCAATGTCTACCATGGGTGTAAAAGTGAGGGATGGCAGCCTGTGTGCCCCATTCACAGGCTAGAGCATAGGGTATGAGGTGGAGAATGGCAGGAGTTGGTGCCTTAGAGTCCAATTTTGAATGTATTAAGATTGAAGCACTGGGGTTGTGAGCATAGCTCAGAAGTGAAGAGCATGTGTGAGGCCCAGGGTTCAATCCCTAGCACTGTAAAAACAAAAATGATGATGATGATGATGATGATGATGATGATGATGATGATGATGATATGAGGAGGAGGAGGAATGTAATTGAAGTGCCTATAAGCTACAGATGTCCACTCACGTAGATGGAGAACTCAGATGTAAGTTTTGGGACTTATCTTTATACAGATCAGAGGTAGATGATTTTTTTCTGTAATGGTCCAGATTGTGTTTTAGACTCTGCAGTCCAATAAGTGCTCTGTCATATCTATTTATTCAGTTGTAGAACATCAAAGCAAACGGGAAAAAAAATAGGAAAGAAAAGTAACCATAGATGATATTTAAATGAATTAGTATGGCTGTGTTCTAATAAAACTTTATTTACAGAAACATATGATAAGCTGGGTTTGGCCTGTGAGCCATAGTTTGCCAGCCTCTGATGTAGCTGGTGTATAGCATACAGTCCTGGGATAATATAGAATTATATAAAATAGTTGGCATCAGACAAGACTCAATTTTGAGTCCCAGGTCTGACCGTGGACAAATCCGTTCAACTTTTCTGACTCCATTTCTCCATTTGTAAAAGAGAGATTCATGGTAGTATCTGCCTTGTGGGATTATTATGAGGAAGGACTGAGATATTCCATATAAGCACTAATTATAGTGCCTGGCACATAATGAATGCTCAACAAATGTTTCTTAATTATTAATAGCACTGTTACTATTGGGATTGTTAGTGTTGTTATCAATTTTAATTTCAACTAAGAATAGTGGGCGAGATCATTGAGGGAAAGTGAGTCATGCAGAAAAGAAAAAAAAGCATCAACAGTTAAGGGGCAAACTGAGGGGAAGAAACCAAAGAAGGCAACCAAGAAGGAACTGGCAACATTAGGGGGAGGAACCAGAAAGAGGTAGTATACAGGAATCTAAGGAAAGAAACTGTTTGAACAAAAGAGTAAGAGACAAAGTTCTTTTACATTAAAAAAAAACAGATAAAGGACATGAAAAGGCAGTTGTCAGAAGATATACAAATGGACATATAAACATATAGAAAGATGTTCAGTTTCTCTGACAAAGACATGAAAAAAGCAATGTGTTTCTGGTATTTATGTATGAAAGATTGGCAAAGATTTAAAAATTTGACACAATGTTACTAAGGTGTACTCATTGGTAGGAATGTGAATTTTTTTGAACTTTTCAGAAGACAATTTTGCAAAGTATATCAAAATGAAAAATAAGCATATTCTATAAGACCACAGTTTTCTGAGAATTTACCCCAAAGAGATAGAAAATTATAAACATGTATTTTTAAAATACACATAATGACCACATGCCATGGCAAATGGCTATAATCCCAATGACTTTGGAGGCAGAATCAGGAGAGTTGTGAATTCAAGCCGAGAAGCAGCCTGCATAATGCATCAAGACCTGACTCAAAATAAAAAATAAAAATAAAATGAGTTGGGGGTATAGCCCAGTGGTAGAGCACTTGCAAAGAATGTGTATAGCCCTGGGTTCAACCCTGAAGTACCACAAAAAAATAAAATTAGAATTAAACACATGTAATGACATTGGTCCCAGCATCATGGTAGTAAAAGCAACTAAAATATTAAAAAATAGGAGAATTATTAATGGCAGATAAATACAATGGAATACTATATGGTCATAAAAAATGATAACACAATTCTACACTTGAAGATATGGAAAGATCACCCATGACATATTGTGGGAAGGTTATAAAGCAGCAGGGTAACATTGTCTCCATTAGATAAATCATTGCTTCCTAGAAAGCAGTATTTGTCATCTGGATAGTGAGATTTCAGATCATTGCATTTGTTGTTAAAGATCCAATAGTTGGATATTTTTTACTGAACATGTGTTGCTTTGTAGAAATAGTGACAAGTACTGTGAAAACTAGCTTTCAGAAAAAAATGGAGCCCCAATTTATAGCATTTGCCAATTTTGGTGTGATAAATCTTCACAAGGTCTTGCAATATTCTTCAATATTTAATAATCACCTCTCACTAGCCAGCTCTGGTGCACCAATGACAATACTTTTGTTTAAAACAAAAGAAAGAACCGGTGTATATTTACCACTGTCAAATGCTAATCAAGTGAGGTGAAGATTTAAAATTGCTTGTCACTGGTGAGCCTAGCAGAATAGACAGTTGCAGAGTATAGGGGAAATAAGTGGAGAAAGCAAGACATTTTGTAGTAAACAAAAGGAAAGAAATGGGAAATTGTTTGAGGGCACTATAGAGTCAAGAGAAGTTTAATTTGAGGGAGTGGGAAGAAGTATCAAACAGAGGCACTGAAATAAACTTTCATTTTTTAATTTTTGAGTACTCTTTAGAGTTCACAGTATATGCACATGAATGTTCTTGAGACAACACCTAATGTGGTATTATAATAATTCCTATTACATATATGGGGAACCTGACACTCAGAGATGTGCAATGGCTTGGTCTGGGTGTCACAGAGAGCACACTTGTATGTACCTATGGGGCCTGTGGGGCCCTGAAAATACTAATATGGATAAAATGTGGCTACTGACACATGACCCTGACCCTTTTCCACCCTGGATCCCATTCTCCCATGGCTTTAGGTTGTTTTTCTGCTTGCCTTGGGAAGGCCATGGCAAGTCATGAACCTGGATGTGGAGTATTTGTCTCTGATTGGATGAGAAGAGAAGAAAGCCTAGCATAGGAGGGCAAGGAATTGCAGTTGATGTTGTTGTTAGGTGATGTTGAGTTGGATCTAACTTGAGCAACCTTGTCTACAACAAAACAAAACACTTCCCTGCGCTGTGCCATGCCCAGCCCTATTGTCAGTGCTTCTCTGCTATTCATAGGGTTTTCAATGGCAAATTATTTCAGGATTGTTTTTGGATTAGGCTGCCAAGTCCTTCTATTTTTGCAGGGCTGGGGATCAAGACCAAGGTCTCAGAGTGTGCAGAGCAGGCACTCTACCAACTGAGCTAAAGGCCAGCCCAAGGAATTATTAGTAAAAGTAAAATTCAGTGTGTGTTGAGGACCCAGGAAGGGGTCCTATTGGATTTGTTAATCAAAAGATTATTGTTGTTAGGTGCCTTCGAGTGGAGCCCAACTCATAGCAACCCTCATAGGGTTGTCAATGGCTGATTGTTTCAGGATTGCTTCAGGAATGGAGTACCACATCCTTCTCTCATTTTCATAGTGCAAGGGATCAAACTTGGGTCCTCAGAGTATGGAGCAGCACTCTACCAACTGAGCTAAACCCAAGCCCAGTCAAAAGATTACTGGCATAATTTTCAGTGGTGTAAAAAGAATGGGCTGAAGGGCAAATAAATAATGAAGAAATAAAGGTGGGAGGAGAGAGAGAGAAGAAGAGTTATACATTAGACCTCATAAAATATAGATAACTTTCAAAGCACTTTTTAATGTTCATGTTATCCCAAATTTGGCCAACAAGAACCCCTTCAAGCTAGCTCCCATGTGCTTTTGACATGACCCATTACTGTTTTAGCACCACTGCTTCCCCATGAATAATATTGCCCCAGTTTTCTGAACTTTCTGCTCTAGCCCTGAAATCAACCATTTCTCTCAGGAGCCCTGGTTCCTTTCATTAGGAAACCATATTTCAGTACCACAATCTAGGCAAGCACTTGACCACTGAGCTAAGTCCCCAGCCCTTCAATACCACACTGTAGGTGCTAGGTATGCTTGTTGCTACTGACATACATTACTTTTAGGCCTTTACTGTAGACCAACCTAAGAAGTTTATGTGTGTGTGTGTGTATATATGTGTGTGTGTGTGTGTGTGTGTGTGTGTGTGTGCGTATGCATATATATGAAATACATATACATTGATAGGGAGTTAATTATAACAGTTTTTCTTTACATTTGAGTCCATAGGAATATTCTGAAGAGAGAGGGGGAAAACAGGAGATCTTTAGAGCAGAACACTAGCTAATAAATGTAGAAGGAAGATAGAATAGAAAAATCACTATTTTGCAGCACAGTGCCACCCCCAGTATAATAATTGATTCTGGCAACAATTATCAAATGGTGAATGCTAAAACTATTCAGCAAAAAGTTCTTGGGGAGCAGGATATTCTCACAGTCTCAAATTATCACCCCACATTCCTTACGATTACAAAGGGGGAAGTGCCCATTTGCAATGAGACAATTTGGCAGTCACTAGGTTATACAAGTGATTAAAGGGAGCATCATCAATAGCAGGACAACCTGACATCATGCCTCCTGATGTGATGTAATAAGAAGTAAACAGCATCATTTACGAAATATTCTTGCCAAAAATGTTTACCATGAATCTAAATGTGAAGAAACAATTATACATCCAACAAGTCACCTGGCCTGTGCTCTTCAGAAACCTACTATCATGAAAAACACAAGAAGGCAGAGGAATTGTGCTAGACTTTGGAAGACAGTGAGTTCTAATAATCAAGTGCAATTTGTCAGCCTTGAATGGATCCTGAATTGTGGGGGAAATCATTGTGGGGAAACACCTTTTTGGAATTGAGTAGGAAATTTGGATACAGACTCTATATTAGATATTAAATTAATGTTGGCTTTCTTAGGTGTTATAATGTAGAAGTCCTCTTTTTCATAAGAGATGCAGGATGAAGTATTAAGGAATGAAGTTTCCTATCTGTAGCTTACTTTCAAATGGCTCAGCAAAATGTGGGAGGGACATGGAAAATTAGTAACAATTGAATCTAGGTGAAAGGTATATGACTGCTTGTTGTACTAGTCTTTCAATTCTTCTGTAGATTTGAAAGTTTTCAAAATAAAGTCAGAAACAACAGTTCTTTTTAATGCCTGTAATGGTAAGATTTTACAAATGGGTACCAGGACAATTGTATGTCCACATGCAGAAGATGAAATTGACCCTTTCTTCATTCAATACACAAAAATTAACTCAAAATGAATGAGATGTAAATGTAAGAGCTAAAAGTATAAAACTTTTAGAAGAAAACATAGGGGAAAATCATTGAGATGTTGGTTAGGCTGATTTAGTACACATAACAACAAAATCACAATCCATAAACAAAAATTTGACAAATTAGACTTCATCAGAATTTAACACTTGTACTTCAGAAGACACCATTATGAGGCTAGGGGTATAACTCAGTGGTGGAGTACTTGCCTAACATGTATGAGGCCCTGGGTTTGATCCTCAGCACCACAAACACACACACAAAAAGATACCATTATGAAAATGAAAAGACAAGCCAGCTACAGACTATGAGAAAATATCTGCAAATTACATAACTGATAAAGGTTTTGCATCTAGAATATACAAAGAACTATTACAATTCAATTGTAAGTAGACAGGCTTTCTGATCTAAAAGTAGGCAAAGGCCTTAAATAGATATTTCATCACAAGTATGCAAATGGTTAAAAAAATGAGAAAATGTTCAGTATTGCTAATCTTTAAGGAAATGCAAATTAAAACCATAAGATACCACTTCTCATCCATTGTTGTTGCTGCTGTTAAGTGCTGTCAAGTCCTGTCCAACTCATAGTGACCCTCATAGGGTTTTCAATGGCTGATTGTTTTGGGATTGCCTTGGGAGTGGATTGCCATGTCCTTCTCCCATTTTTGTGGTTGGGGCTGGGAATCAAACTCAGGACCTCAGAGAATATAGAGCAGCTCTCATTCATTGGAATGACTGTAATCAAAAAGATAGGCAATAGATGTTGGCAAGGATGTGGAGATACAGGAGCCCTCACATATTGCTGATGGGAATGTAGAATTGTGTGGCCACTTTGGCAAACTGTTTGACCGTTTCGTAAGAAGTTAAACATAGCTGGGCCTGATGGCACATGAGTATAATCCCAGCATTTGGGAGGCTGAAGTAAGAGGATCATTGCAAGTTCAAGGCCAGCCTGAGAGCCTGTCTCAAAAAAAAAAAAAGTTAAACATAAATCTATCATATATCCCAGCAATTTCTTTCCTAGGTTTGTACCCAACAGAAATGAAAACATACATCTTTACAAAGACTTGCACATGAATGTTCATAGCAGCTGCATTCATTGTAGTAAAAAACTAGAACATGACATATGTCTTATCAGCTGGTACATAGGTAAACAAGATGTGGTATATCCATATAATGGAATATTTAGAGAAGAAAGAATGAAATACTGATACATGCACATGAATAAACATCAAAAGCATTGTGCTCAGCAAACATGTGCCTAAGATTTACCCAAATGAATTGAAAACTTCATCCATACAAAAACCTGCACACAAATATAGCAGTTTATTCACAATTGTCCAAATCTGAATGCAACCAAGATGCCCATCAATAGATGAACGGATAAACTATGTTACATCCATACAATAAAATAATTATTCAGCTACTTAAAATAAGCTATTAAGCCATGAAAATACATGGTGGAAACTTAAATACATATTGCTAAGTGAAAGAAGCCAATCTGAAAAGGCTACATTCTATATGATTCCAACTATTTGATGTTCTAGAAAAGACAAAAGTATAGAGACAGTTCAAAGATTAGTGGCTTCCAGGGACTCAGAGGAGACGGGAGGAGAGCTGTGGAGAGGAGAAGTGAACAGGTAGTGCACAGGGAATTTCAAGAGCATATCATATTCTGTAATGATAAATATATGACATCATACCTTTGTCAAAAATCAAAGAACTGTCTAATAGTATCATACTAAGAGTGAACCCTGAGCCTGGTGCAGTGGTGCACGCCTAGAATCCCAGCAACTTGGGACATGGAGGAAGGAGGATTGCAAGTTAGAGACCAGAGTCAGTCTGCGTAATTTAGTGAGACCCTGTCTCAAAAAGTTTAAAAAAATGAGGCTGAGGGTGCAGCTCAGTGGTCCAGCACTTGCAAAGCACACAAGTGTGAGGCCCTGGGTTCAACTCCCCAGTACT